>QAOC01042008.1:0-14312 GCA_003255005.1 Begonia fuchsioides | reverse complement strand
AGATCCAATGTTTTCTATGGATCATCAGCACTTGAAAATGACTTTGAGTTCATCTCTTTTAGGAACAATTCATAACTGGGCCAAGTTTGTTGAAGATAAAGTTTCACCTTACACTTGAACTTTCATTTATGTTTTAGCTTTAAAATTGTCGTAACACAGTCCATGTCACACTTAAATGACTTCATTTTGATAAACCATGTCCCTCCACCAAAACCTATAAGATAACCCTTAAATAATCCTTAGAATTGGCCATGAAATATCCTTTAACCATAGAGTGCAGGACACATCATTACCCAAATGTTGGCTTGAATTGGGTTTTTTGGTGGAATTTGACTAGGTTTTGATGACGCAGGAAAAGATCTTACAACGTAAGAAATATTTGCTGTGCTGCACAAAATTTTTGTTAAGCACATTAATCTACAAATGGTCTTGAAGTCGGTTGTTTGGTTGCATTCGTGCAAGTTCTTATGACGCACAAATGGTTTGTACAACATACGAAAAATATTTTGTGCGGTGATGGAAACCTTTGTTTATTACCCTTAGCTATTAGGTGGCTTGCGCTGGGTCATTTTCTAGGATCAAAGCTGATTCGAACGACACGCAGAAAGTTTACACGACGTATGATAACACTTTGTGCAGTGCCTTAAACATTCAATCTGCAGCTTAACCTATCGGAGAGCTTGAATTATGTCGATTTGTGGCATGCAAGTGGATTTATACAATGCACAAAAAGTTTTTTAAACATACAAAAACATTTTGTGCTCTCCCGGAAACGTTCATTCTGCAACTTGACCAAGGGCTTGAATTGGGTCATTCGGTAGAATTCAAGCATGTCCGGACGAGAAAATTTTGTATGCCAAATTGAAATATTTGGTGAGCTGGACGAAATGTAAATAAAGCACATTAATCTACTGAGGGTTGATATGGGTCGTTTAATAAAATTTGAGGAGGCTTTAAAGACATGTGTAAAGTTTGTATGACGAAGAAAAACACTGGGTGCACTCCAAGAAATGTTTCTTAGGCACATTACTCTACTTGGTCTTTTGAAATGGGTTGTTTGTTTTCATTCGAGCAAGTTCGGATGAAGCACGAAAAGTTTGTACGACATACAAAAATATTTTATGTCCTTTTTAAACATTCTTTCTAAAAATCAACCTATCGTGGGCTTAAATTGGATCATTTGGTTGAATTTGAGAAGGTTTGAACGATATGCGAAAAGTTTGTATGACGTACAAAACTATTTTCTCCAGTGCCAGAAAAGTTTGTTCGGCACCATAACCTATCAGGAGGATTGAATTGGGTCATTTGGTGGAATTCAAGATGGTTTGAATGACGCAAATAAAGTTTTTTCAACATACAAAAACATTTTATGAGCTGGTTAAAACATTCGTTTGGAACATTAATCAAAATGGTGGCCTGAATCGGGACATTTGGAGGAATTCTAGCATGTTTACTGCGGAAAGTACGTACGACATACAAAACGTTTGGTGTGGTGCCACCACAACATTAACTTACATGTGGCTTACAATTGGTTGTTTGACTTCATTCGAGCAGGTTTAGAAGGTGCGAGAATAGTTTGTACAACGTATGAAACATTTTGTACATTGCCTAAAATATTCGTTTGGCATCTCAACCTCCAAGAGAGCTTGAATTGGGTCGTGTGCGGGTTATTGCGCATGTTTGGCCGACATGCGTAGAGCTAATATGACGTGCTAAATATTTTGTGTGCTACTCAAAACAGTCACTGGGCACCTTAACCTATCGGGGGCTTCAATGGAGCCATTTGGATGCATTCGAGCAAGTTTGGACTAACGCACAAAATGTTTGTATGATGTATGAAAACATTTTTTGCGAACAAAAAATTCTGCTTATTGTGTTTGTTGTTATTATTATCAAAAGAAAAAAAAATCTAATTATGACTACTTGTACTTCTTTCTTCATTAATATTTGCTTTCATTTCCTAGTTCTTTGAAGTTGTCTAGGGGCTCAAGGAATTAATCGATTTAGCTCCCTTACCTCTCTCATTAGTCGCTAGGGGACGATAGACAAATCATCGATCTGACCTTGCAGATTTGGATCACCCGCTTGACTAGTGGTCGCTTGTGCTTGTTTGTTCATTTCACGAGCTTGGTCATTAATGGCGCACTCCTTGTCATCATGGAAACACTTAGAGTAAGATATTAGCCATAGATTGACGTTTACTAAAAGAGGATGGCTATGATACCAAATGATGTGTTGGGGCTATCAAATGACACAACACAAACGGTAGTGAAAATGATGAAATAACAAAAAAAAAACTCTTTAATATTTCTCTTGAATCCCTCTTGCACCAAGTGGGGAAGATTGCCGCAAGACATTAATTTGATAACTAGCAACGAGATTATCAAACTAACATACACACAGATATTACTCACTAGGCAAAATGTAAAGTTGTTTGGAGGATTCCTCAACAAACTAAAAGTAGCAAAATGCTCGGGATATTATAGGTTCAAAATCCTCTAAAGATGTGCTAAGGAAGGCTTATATAACTTCTAAATTACATGGATCACGTTTTTACTTAGGGCTAGTTAAAATAAGTTAACAAAAAGTATCTTTAAAAGTAGTCTTCAGTTGAAAAAGTTGTGTTTACCTATAAAACGAGCAAACAAGTTAGTTACTTTGCGATCTTGGCTCCTTGTGATGATTCTCTGTTAGCTTTCTTTGATTTGTATTTCGATTTGTTCCAAACATGGCACATCACTTAGTCTACCAGGGGGCTTGAATTGTGTAACATCCCGTTTTTCCCTTGCTTAAATTTTTTTCTTTTTGTAAACACATGTACTAACTTTAAACAATTTAAGGTCAAACTTATCAATTTGAAATCCTTGAAATAAAATACAGCGGAAGAATTTTATTTAACTTCATCAAAATTGATTCTATTCGTAATAAGTAACCAAAGCATACTTGTACTTTAACATTAAAACCAAGTTATTACAAAACAGTTATAGACCAAACATAATATTAACAAAACATTTCCATTTACATGGGTCGCCCACCGGTCAAAATTGCACTAATAGCTGAAAACTTCTGCAATTGACGTACTTCACCACCTCAAGCATCTATCCACGATAAGTAGAATCCATAATATCTATCTCATAACCTACATTACAAAGATTATCTAATGAGACTAACGCTCAGTAAGTTAATCCATAATAATAAAACATTTATGAGACCTTTATGCATATGTTGCTTTATAAAAACAATGCATTTTCTTTCACTTAAGAGTCCCGTTACTGTGGGTAATACCATCTAGGGGAGAGTAGGCACCATTTGGTCTAACTTCTTGGGACAACCAAACTCAAACCCCGCCCAACATATAACTATTTACGTACATTTCGTTCATTTAACTCTTTCATTGGTTTGATCGTTGAAGGTATCTGATGTGCAACCCGAGAGGGTTTGCCGTCATGGTCGGACTGGTGCACGGCTGAAGGTTTGAACCAACGAGGATATGAGTGGCTGAATTTGAATGAAGACCATGGTGGACCAGGGAAGACCTTCGGTTGACCGAGGGAGGGCGCGCTCGGCTTTTCAAAATGGACGTTGCTCCATGCATCGAGGGATTTGATGCCGGCCAATTTGAAATGGAAGTTCCCGACGCTCCTTGGTTGACCGAGTGAGGTGAACGCTCGGTCAATTTTTGAATGTAGATCTGTTGGGCTCGAGGCACGCACAGGCTCATTCAAAATGGCGACCTTGGGTTGACCGAGCTCCGAGCATCTTGGGATTGGAGCGGGCCAATTTGAAATGGATGCTCCAGTTGTCTTGGGTTGACCAAATAAATGTGCGCGCCCGGATAATTTGAATGAAGATCCGTCATTGCTCATGGGCGTGCGCGGGCTCGTTCAAATCGACGACCTTGGGTTGACCGAGCTCCGGACATCTTGGGATTGGCGCGGGCCAATTTAAAATGAATGCTCCGGTTGTCTTGGGTTGACCAAATTAATGTCCGCGCCCGGCTAATTTGAATGAAGATCCACCGTTGCTCATGGGAGCGCGCGGGCTTGTTCAAATTGGTGACCTCGAGTTGATCGAGCTCCGGACATATTGGGATTGGCTCGGGCATATTTGAATCGCGAACTTCCCTTGACCCAATAATCTGATTACTCTGATAATTAAGTTAAGGGTTCGATAAAATCCGGCCTAAGACTTATGGTTGACCGAAGCCCTTCTTTAGTTGACCGAGGTCTCCAACCATGAGCGTTCAACACTTAGCCGAATTCTTCCACTCTTCCTCTTTAGGCTTGCTTCCTCCTCCTTCTTCTAAATATTATTTTTTGATAAAAATAAATAAAAATAAATGTGACCGATGAGGTGGCCGAAGACTTGGTCTTTATGGGTGAGCATTCGATCCGTGAGGATTGGATCGAGCGTTCTCCCATGTCGGTCACTTATTCCATTGGGCCGACATCCTAGAGGATTTAGGCAAGGCCGACGACTGATTCTTCGTTGGTCGTCGGATCATGGTCGTGGGCATGGACGTCGGGCGTGTCATGGGTGGAAGTGCTTGGACACCAATTAAGCACAACCTTTGGTCGCTCCCGATCAGCCTCGGTAGGTGTTTCCGAGGCTAAGTTCTGATGTGCCCGGGACTCATCATCAACCGGAAGGAGCAACAACTCGAAGCCGTGCAAGACTTTTAGCTAATATGTTTGTTGATTTTGCTGGTACATTTTTCCCTACATTGGAGCTCCTAGATATTCCTTCACAACATGATCAAGAACTCCTCAAACATTGCTTACAATGGAAGTATAAAGAAGAGAAGGGGTTAGTAAAAAATCCAAGATCTTCCTTGCCAAGTTCACCTCCCGGGACATAACTACACTCGGTTTCAAGGACAATGGAGACCGTATTGCATCACCATTTGGGGAGATAAAGTCTTCCAAGGGATGGTCAAGTGATGTTTGATTTTTGTATTTGTAAATTATAAATATGTTGGGCTGTTTTGTTTGCTGTAAACCCTGATGGTCCGGTTTAAGCCTTTGAGAGGGATTTTGGTTCGGTTAGAACTAAACCCATGGCCCATTTAGTTGGATCTTAGGGAAACCCTAATTCCCCACTTGGCCTCTCTCTTGGCTGATGTCTGGACGTGGCCTTATGTCTAGAGTCTTGTGGTGTTTTTAGGAAGCTTGGGTGGGCCCCAATCCCACCTAACACCTACTAAACACTCATTAGTCCTATTTTTCTTTTCTTTTTGTTTTTTCTTTCTTGATGTAATCGGTGAGTGGGTATCAAAACCCCTCTCCCACATCTTTTAGAGGCAGAAAAGAATAGAAGAAATTTGTAGAAGCCAAGTGCTCTCAATCTCCATTCCTTTCTCACGGCAATTCAAGGTTTTGGTGAGTAATATCCTCAACCTTCTCTTGGCTGGGTGTTGATGATCTTGCTAGGGTCATTAAACCATATTTCAACCTCCCTTCCTCACTTGTTTAGGATCAAAGGCGAGTTTGGAACCCCCATAGCCTACCTTCCATTTGCGTTTACATTTGTTTGTCCTAGTTGAGTTGTTTGCTGTTTTGAACTTTCCCGAGTGGACTTTGAACTCCAACCGTCCATTCCGTGCCATTTTTGTTTCCTCTGAGCAAAGCCCCCAAATTTCTAGCAGCGAGTCCCACTTTCATTGCCTGAATCAATGGTTCATTCCGTTTAGCCATAGCCACCTCCCTTCAAAAGTTATGCTTGTGTTTTCCCACTGCTTCCTACCCGAGTTCCTAAAATTGGGCAATTCTGCCCATTAATTTTCTATTCAGCATAACTCTTAGCCTACCTGTGTGCTTTCTATAAAACCACTTGCATTGTCTTCCCCTTTGATTGAAGTTGTTGTCTGCTTATTTTCACGATCCCAGAGTCGCTGCATTGGAAGTTGTGTAGAAGTTCCCCATCACCCCTACACTGTTTTTTTCTTCCTGTTTGTCTGCTTGTGCATCTGAAAGTGTCTTCTTGTATTTTAATGTTCCGCACGTGCTTGTAAACTGCAAATCTGGTCAAAACTTAGTCCACGCCCTTAAGTTTAAGTTGGCTGAGTTTTATAACCTAAACCTGTATGCGTTTGGAGAAATAAGCGTTGCACTCCCCTGTTCTGCCTTACTCCCTGTCCTTCCGGGCAGATTGCAATCTTCACTCTTATTTTCGGCACCTCCGCACCTCTGGAGCGTGTCAAGTTCCCTGCTAAATGAGCAACTAAGTTAGTGAAATTCTCCATGCTCATCGGGGTTTGATTGGTGGCTTCCTCCGGTTGCACATCAGTACCACAGGAGAGAGTAGACACAATTTGGCCTCCCTCGAGGCAGTCTAACTCGAGCTCCTCCCTCAACGACTTGTTGCATCTTATCATGAAAATTATGCATGCAAATCATTTTCGTATTTTTCTGAAAACCATGATGCATGAACAATTAAAATGCATGAACATATTAACATGCAATAAAATATATAATTCAAACATTGCAAGCATTCTAAACTTGTATCTTCATTCTAACACCAAAAATCAATCAATCATCAAACAAGGCACACAAATATATCCTCAAATAAATTGAGGTCGGTGTATTGTGCATTACACCCCAAACAATCTAGAATATTGCAAAATCATAAAATCCTAATTTTTGTAATGTAGTCCTTTTTAGTGCCAATCACATGCAACATTAACTTACCTTAAATCCTAGCCTTATTGAAAAACTTGATAAATATGTTGATGCACTTGAAAACCTAAAACACAAGTAACATAATTCAATAATTTTAAAGTATCGCTTTGGTATAACATGATCTTTAATCAATTGTAACTTTAGCTAGACTAATCCAAATAATGCGATTCAGGTGTCTGAATGTGGATTGAGATGTCTAATCTAATTAATTAAAAGACATCAAAGTAATTTGAAGCATCTAAACATATGTTATAGGCCTATTTAAAAAATTGTCCAAAATACATTATTTTTGAGTAACTGTTGCATAACATAAACTTCAACCGGTCATAACTTAAGTTATAATTCTTTGATTGAGACAATTCACGTGTCATTATTCTCCTTAAAGTTTCTTTTTCAAATCATCAAAAGAGTTTTAAGTCANGCACTTTCTTATTGCTTCACTACTTTAATATATAAAATCATAATTTACATTTAATAATATTCTATGATTAATATTTATTCAAATTATATCATTGATTAAGGAGGAAATGTAAGGTGGAGGTGTCATATCCTTTAACTATGGTTAGCTTTACTAATTAATTTAGATTAGTATTAACTTAAGTTTCAAAGCTATTAATACATAAACATATATATTAAGATGTTAGGATCTTGTTCTTTCAAAAAATTTGGGTATTACAAATTGTGTTTAGTTTGGTTAAATTCTAGTAGGTTTAAATGACGAGCAAAAAGTTCATAAAACATATGAAAATATATTGTGTGCCACGTGAAACATCTTTTTGGCACTTTAACCTACCTGATGGCTTGAATTGATTTGTTTGTTGGAACTCAAGTAGGTCCAGATGACGTCCCAAAAGTTCAGATGGTGTACGAAAAAACATCTGGTGCAGTGCTTGAAACATTTGTTCGGCACAATAACCTACGAGGTCATTTGATTACATTTTAGCAGGTTCCAACAACTTGCAGAAATTTTATACAATGTAAAAAAAACATTTTGTGCATTTTATGAAACATTCATTTGCCACCTTAACCTTTTGACAAGATTGAATTCGATTGTTTGGTTGTATCAGCAGGTTAAGATGATGTGCTGAAAGTTCTACATCGTGTGAAAAAGTTGTGGTGCCCTGAGACGTTTGTCCAGCACCATTACCAAACCATGGTCTTGAATTGGGTCGTTTGTAGGTTTGGACTAGGCACGAAAAGTTTCTACAACATACAAAACTATTTTTCATTCTTCGCAAAATGTTTGTTAAGCGCATTAACATAGTGAGGATCTTGAACACTTTGTTTGGTTGCTTTCGAGCAAGTTTGGATGATGCACAGAAAGCTAGCTCGACGTACAAAAAATTTTGTGCCCTGGTCAACCCTTCATTAAGCACCTTAAATTTCCTAATTGGATCCTTTGGTGGAATTCTAGCAGGTTCGGACGACACCCTAAAAGTCAATACCAAGTACAAAAATATTTGGGCTGCCTCTAACTTTCCTTAGGCATATTAACCCTTTGGATGGCTTGAAGTGGGTAGTTTGATTGCATTTGAGTAGGTTCAGACGATGCGCGTAAAGTTTGTACGATGTACAAAAACATTTTACGCTGTCCCAAATCTTGGGTTAGCCCCTTAACCTACCGAGGGCTTGAATTTTCTTATCAATATCATTCAAGAAAGTTCAAAACATACGCAAAAAGTTTGTGCGACGTACAAAAATATTTTGTGCATTTCTGAAATTTCTCCTTCTAGGCTGTTAGGACAATGCACAAAAGGTTCGTAGTAGGTACCAAATGTTTAATGCGTCAGAAAAAACTTTTGTTCACACCTTAACCTACTATTGGGCTTGAGAAGGGTCATTTGGTTGCATTTGAGCGAATTCATACTACATACGAAAAACATTTTGCGTACTGTTTGAAATATTCATTTGGCAATTTAACCTAACTATGTTGCTAATTGTCGCTTTTTTATTTTAGCAGCTTCCAACGACAAGTGAAAAGTTTGGAATGTGTGGTGCACTTCATCAAATATTCATTTAGCACTTTCACCGATTAGGGGGCTTGAATTGGATTGTTTGGTAGCATTTCAGCAAGTTAAGACAACTTGCAAAATATTCGTATGAAAAGTTTTTGTGTGGTGCTCAAAAGATTCGTCCTGCACCTTAACCCAAATAGTGCTTTAAATTATGTGGTTTGGTACAATTAGAGTAGGTTTGGACGATCCCCAGAAACTTGTTATAACATATGAAAATATTAATGTGCTGCCCAAATTGTTACTTAAGCACATTAACCCACTTGGTTGCTTGAAGTTGGTATTTTTGTTTCAATCTCGCAAGTTCAGATGACGCGTAAAATTTTTTTTGTGTTGGTACCCTAACCTAACTAGAGGCTTTTATTGGGTTGTTTAGTGAAATTTGAGCATGTTCAGACGACGCAAAAAAAGTTCTATGATGTAAGAAAACATTTTGTGTCCTGCCTAAATCATTTGTTCAGACCCTTAACACAATAAAAGGCTTGAATTAGATCATTTTGTTGATTTTGAGTAGGTTCAGACGACGTGTAGAAAGTTTGTACAACATATAAAACATTTTGTCTGCAGCATGAATATTCATTCAACACTTGGTGCTTGAATTTATTCTTTAGAGGCATTCGAGCAGGTTAAGATGATGCGAAGAAAACATTTGGCGCTTACTTGAAAGATTAGCTAAGCACATTAAGCTATGGGGGCCTTGTATTGGGTGGCTTGGTTAAGTTAGAGAAATTTTGAACGACGCACCAAAATTTGGCACAACGCTTGAAAACATTTTGTGCACTGCCCAAAATATTCATTTGGAACCTTAACATATAGGGGAACTTGAATTTGGTCATTTGTTGGCATTCAACAAGGTTTTGGGGATGCATGAAAAGTTCGTAAGGCGTAAAAAAATGATTGGTGTATTGCCCAAACATTTGTTCAAAACCTTAACCTACAGGGTGGGCCTTGAATTGGGTCATTTTGTTGCATTCGTACAGGTTTGTATGATGCGCGGAAAGTTTGTACAACGTACTATACATTTATGCGCTGCTCAAAAAATTTCCTCAGCACTTTAACCTACCGTGGGGCTTGAATTGGGTCATTTAGATGTATTTAAGCAAGTTTAGACTAACGAGCAAAATATTTGTACAACATACAAAAAACTTTTGTGCAAAGCTTGAAATGTTTGTTCGGCACGCTAAGCCAAATAGTGGCTTAGATTGGGTCATTTGGTTATATTTGAATAGGTTCAAACAATGTGCAGAAAGTTGGTACAATGTATGAAAATGTTTAGTGTGTTTCTTGACCTATTTCCTACGCACATTAACCTTTGAAGGGGCTTTAAGTGGGTTGTTTGGTTGCATTCGAGCATATTTAGATGATTTGCAGAGAGTTTGTATGATGTATGAAAACGTTTGGTATGCTGCCAAAATGTTCTTTTACCACATGAATCTACTCGAATGGCTTGAATTGTGCGATGTGCGAACACTTGTCGCGTGCATCGAAACATGGTCAAATGCAACTAAATGACTCACGTCAAGTCCCCGGTAGGTTTATGTTCTTAACAAACATTACGGTCAGCACACCAAATATTTTAGTACATCATACAAACTTTTTGCGAGTCATGAAAATTGGACCTAATTTAACCAAATGACCCAATTTAAGCCCCCTAGTAGGTTCATGTTCTTAGTGAAAATATTGGGCAACACATCAAAGATTTTCGTTCATTGTACAAACTTTCTCCAAATCATTTAAATCTGCCCAAATGCAACCAAACTACCAACTCAAACCCGACAGTATGTTATTGTGCTTAACGAACATTTCAAGCAGTACACCAAATGTTTTCGTACGTCATGCCAACTTTTTGCCTGTAGTATAAACCTACTTGAATTTCACGAATGACCCAGTTCAAGTCATTGTTTCGCTTGAGGTGAGGAACAAACATTTCAAGCAATGGAAAAAAAACTTTTGTACGTCATATTAACATTTCATTTGCCAGTATAAAAATACTCAAATGTTATCAAACGTCCAAATTGAACTCCCTTGTCAAGGTAAGGACCCAATTCAATTCAAGAACGTTGAGGGTATAAAACTTTTTTGTGTGTCGTACGAACTTTACACGCGTCGTCCAAATTGGCCCAAATTCCACCAAACGACCCAGTGAAAGTCTTTCGATAGATTGAGGTGCCAAATAAATGTTCACGCACATCATCTGAAACTACTAGAGTGAAATCAAACAACCGAGTTGAACCCACCAAGTACGTTAATCTGCTTAGACAAAATTTGGGCAGCACACCAAAGATTATAGTACGTCATACAAAACTTTCATGCGTTGTCTGAAACCGGCTCAAATTCAACTAAACAACCCCATTAAAGCCATCATTTGTGAAACGCCCAGTTTTTCTTTTTGCTTAATTAATTTTTTTTTACACATGTACTCTCTTTAAACAATTTAAGGTAAAACTTATCAATTTGAAATGCTTGAGATAAAATACAGCTGAAAACTTTTATTTAACTTCATCAAAATCAATTATATTCATAGTAAGTAATCCAAATCATACTATACTTTCACATTAGAAACCAAGTTATTACAAAACAGTTATAAACCAAACATAATATTATACATTAGTTTCCAAACAAAACATTTCCATTTACATGGGTCGCCCCCCGGTCAAAATTGCACTAACAACCGCAAACTTCCGCAATGGACGTACTTCACCATCTCAAGCATTTATCCCTACATTACAAAGCTTATTTAATGAGCCTAACGCTCAGTAAGTTAATCCATAATAATAAAACAATTATGAGACCTTTATGCATATGCTGCTTTATAAAAACAATGCAGTTTTTAGTATTGTTTATTTCATTTCTTTTCTTTCACTTAACAGTCTAGTTAATTTTGGTAATACCGTCTAGGGGAGAGTAGGCACCATTTGGTCCAACCTCTCAGGAAAGCCAAACTCAACCCCGCCCAACATGTAACTATTTACGTACATTTCAGTCATTTCATTTCTTTCATTATTTGATCGTTGAAGGTACCACGGGAGAGAGTAGACACCATTTGGCCTCCCTCGAGGCAGTCTAACTCGAGCTCCTCCTTCAACGATCTATTGCATATTGTCATGAAAATCATGCATGTAAATCATTTTCATATTTTTCATAAAACCATGATGCATGAACAATTAAAATGCATGAACATGTAAACATACAATAAAATGTACAATTCAAACATTGCAAGCATTCTAAACATGCATCTTTATTCTAACACCAATAATCAATCAATCATCAAACAAGGCACACAAACATATCATCAAATAAATTGAGGTCGGTGTGATGTGCATTACACCCCAAACAATCCAGCATGTTCCAAAATCATAAATCCTAATCTTTGTAATGTAGTCCCCGTAGGGCCAATCACATGCAACATTAACTTACCTTAGGTCCTTAGCTTTATTGAAAACTTTATCAATATGTTGTTGCACTTGAAAACCTAAAACGCAAGTAACATAATTCATTAACTTAAAACAACCATAAATTCTTCGATAATGATCCATTTGTGATGCTACAGGTGTTAAATTATTCCTTAAAGAGTCTACTATAACTTCTTAGAAGACACCAATTTCAGAAAACTAATGCATGTCGACTTAATTGGACAAAACAGAGGGCATTCACTGTTTAAACAGTGATTGGGTCGACATAAACTTTCATGGGTCGACCCATGTCAATAAAACAAAGACCGTGTGTTCTTATCGGTTGACCCAAACTACAAGGGGTCGACCCAAACTCTTCCCAGTTTCCGTATACTGAGTTGCAACGTCCATAAATTTTCATACATAGATTCAAATTAAGTGATTCAAAAGACTATAGATCACTCTAAGAGTCTACTTGAACTCTTATGAAGGACATAAACTCAAATTCGGGCTACAATATGAGCGAATCGAAAAAACCCTAACATTGCATACAATCAACTTATTTTCTAACATTCTACTTGAAATCCTTCATTTTTATCCATCAATCCAACCAATATCATCATATTATCTTTATTGAACTTAAAAGAAACTTAGAGGATAGAATAATACCTTGAACTTCAGCCTTCACGAATTTACTTGGGATTTTCTACTTCCTCTCTTGAAATAACTCACTCACTCACTCAAGGACGCCTAAACTCACCCTTTTCTTTCTCAACACCTCTCTTCTTTGACAAATCTCACTCTCCTTTGAGCTTAGAGCAACAAGATGGGAGAAAATTGAAGAGGGTTCGTGGTTGGGAGAAAGATATGGCAGCTCATGCCTTTTATGTCCTTTATTAACCATAAACAATATTTCCTTCAAGCCCACCAATGAAAACTCTACATGTTTTGGTTGACCATACCTTATACTTTCTTAATTAAACAACATCAAGGTTTCTCTCACGTCCATCCATCAGAATTCTCCACGTTTTGGTTGACTTTTTAACTCAAATCAAAAATGTGTTGACCGCTCGTCCAATTGTGTCGACCCAATCTATTACCGAAACAAACTTATGTCGACCGCTCGTCTATTGTGTCGACCGAAAGTGTTCCCAGAGAGGAACTTGTGTCGCCTTTCTAAGTCCTGGGGTCGACCGAAACTATATATTGTGTTGACCCCTCTTCAATCATGGGGTCGACCGAAACTATACTAAGGGACTGTTTTGTGTCGACCCCTCTTCGATCTTGGGGTCGACCGAAATATACAATTTGTGTCGACCCCTCCAAATTCCTGGGGTCGACCTAAAATACACTCTTGTGTCGACCCCTCCTAAATCCTGGGATCGACCGAAAGGTTACTTTGTGTCGACCCCTCCAAATTTCTGGGGTCGACCTAAAATACACACTTGTGTCGACCCCTCCTAAATCCTGGGGTCGACCGAAAGTGTTCATTGTGTCGACCCCTCGTCATTGGGGTCGACCGAAACCTACATGAAGATAGTCCTTTAGTATGTTTAACCCAACTTACTTCATTACCTTACTTAAACCTAGCAACAATTAAACAAACACCAAACAAACCCAAACACTTGGGGCGGTGCACGGTGTGATACACCCCAGACAGAGTATTCTTATTCTAATTATTCATAATCGTAACCAACACTCATAAAGAGAAATCTTAAACACTTTCATTTTAAAATCATTATTCTTAGAATATACGAGGGTTGTTACAATTTGGGTTAAGGTTTGTAACGACTATTTTGGGAAGTGCACCAAACATTTGTTTTAGGTCATACAAACTTTTTACTACAAAATAGTCAATTTAAGCCCCATGGTAGGTAAGGTGCAAAATTTAACATCAATGAACACAATGCTTTTGTTCATCGTACAAACTTTATGTGAGTCGTCTCAACCTCTTTGAATTTAACTAATCGACCCAAGCCCTCAAGTAGGTTAGTGTGCCGAACAAACATTTTTGCAAGCGTAGAAAATATTTTCATGTGTCGTACAAATTTTTTGTGCATCATGCCTCAAATGCAACCAAACACCCATTTAAAGCCCCCCACCACCCCTCCAATTTTTAAGGTGCCGACTAAAGTTTTTGGGTAGAGAATAAACATTTTTTACATGTATAAACTAAAGTGGATCAAGTGGTGGCAGAAATCAAGTCCAAGATTAAATACAAGTTGCAAGGA
>QAOC01041996.1:389300-424335 GCA_003255005.1 Begonia fuchsioides | reverse complement strand
TATAATTAAACAAATTCTCAAACACACTTACAGTGGCTACAGTCTTCAAGCGGATGTTTACGAGATCAAGCACACTGCAGAACCATTTTTTAAAACCCAGTCCTCTCTGATACCATATGTAACACCACGTTTTTTTTTTTAAAACCTTTTGATAACAGTGGTAAAATTTTTCTTTTTGTAAATACACTTGAAATACTTGACTTGAAAACTTAGCAGAAGCGTAATATTTTAAACGTTGAGCTAATGAACCCATACACATGTAAACCACCATTTGATCAATATAGGTTAAAGGTAACTTTACGCAAAATAGTAATTTTCCTTCATTTAAAACGTTTGACATAATTGTTCAAGACTTTAACAAAAGGCTTCATGATGTGCCACAGATTAGCACATCTAGAAGTGGAAGCAAACTATTTTCTAATGAGTTTGTTGATTTTGTAGGAAGCTTGTTTTATAAAGGTTTAATAAAGAAGCCAAAGATGAAGGGCATGGTGAGCCCTAGTTGTCAAGTGGGATTGATGCATTTCATGGGCCAACCACACTTGATGAAGGAAGAGGAGTTCAAGGGTGGCACATTAAGGTGGCCCCAAATCACCAAAACATGAAGGGGAAAGCATGTTTTCCTTTTGACAACTTTGTGTAATAATTTAGTTAGTTTTATGTAATAATTAGGAGGATAATTAGTAGCTTAAATTTGTGCACATGTAAGGGTACTTAGTGTACATGGGGCATGGAAGGGTGATCAAAACATCTATTACGTTTTTTGTTTTTCGTGAAAACCATGCAAGCTCCTTACTCTTTTTTTTTTTGTAAGTTAATTACGTGGCTGCAACTGGTGATGTGCAACGGGAGCACATCGCCGATCTAGCACCGAGGAGCACGGCCAATTTTGCTAATTTGTGTGCTCGTTTTGCAGGGAACTTAGCCTCGGAGAATATGTCCGAGGATAATCGAGATCGGATACGAGTTTTGCTCAGATGGCATCCGAGCGTGTCTGACTACGACGAGCCCGGTGTACCAAGCCATGATACGGCCGAGGCTCACGACCACGACCCGCCCGACGCCCGTTGGGCGCCCCACGAACATGACCCGACGACCCATGGAGACACGGTCGTCGGCTTTCCCGAAGTCTTCTAGGGCTTCGGCCCGTTGGAATAAGTGACCGACATTGGAGAACGCTCGATCCAAATCCCCACGGATCAAGTGTTCAACCAGGGGCCATATTTTCGGTCACACTTAGTTTATTTCTTTTCAGCCAGCAATTGGCCTTAGAAAAGGAAGAGAAGACAGCCCAAGAAGAGGAACGCACATTCCATGGGCGAAGGCCCTCGAAGAACCACCTCGGCCGAGCATTGACTAGCCCACGGTCAAGCCTCGGCCCACTAGAAGGCCTTGACTAAATTACATCGGCCACTTTACTTAAATCTTTAAGTAATCTGGTTATTTGGTCAAGGAAAAGATAAGGTTCGAGTTTGACACGGATAAATCTCAAGATATCCGAAGAAGATCCACCGGGCGCGCACAAAATCTGTCCATTGAACCATCGGCGCAACAAGATGGATTTTTATCCAAGTAATCTGTGCTAAAGTTGCCATAATTATAGGAGAATCGTTGGACAACAACCTTTTAAAAATAGCACGGACAAATCCAGAAATATCAGGAGAAAGGTTCAACCGGTCACATTTCCAAGCACCCGCGCGCGCGCCAAAAACGGTCCATCAAGCCTTCGGCAAAACAACAGAGATTTTCAACCATATAATCCGTGCTAAAGCTGCCATATTCGTAGGAGGATCGTTGGATAACAACCTTTTCAAAATGGCACGGACAAATCTCGTGATGACATGAAGATAAAGTCAAATCGCGCACACAAGACCGTTCACCAACAAACCGGCGAGCCACAAGGGATTTTATTCATAAAATCCGTGATCAATCTGTTGAATCTTCAGAGGATCTTCGAGCAACAACTTTCAACAATATCCTCGTGGATCCCACCATATCCGAGATCGGATTAACCACCGGTTCGGTCTTTTTCAAGTCGCCCGCGCACATTCATGAACCATTGTCGGACAACCAAGGAACCAGACCACGTGACACTTTATGCTGACCACCGAGAGACTTTTAGAAGCCCCGGATCCGAATTGGCACGAGCCAAGCTTTCATGGCTCGAAGATTATTACAACCGGTGCACCCTCTCGGTCAATCAAGGTCACCTTCGGTCAAGACGCAAAACCAACCGTGCCAATCTTCATGAACCGAGCCTAAAGTCAACCGGAGACCTTTCGAAGCAATCTTAGGCATTCAAGTCATCCAAGGGCATAATTTATCTTTCTTAGCATTTTATCTTTTACGTTTTTAGTATTTAAGTGTAACACTTGCACTTGAATGAAGTAGTGAAATTTTATCAATACAAGTGCTTCGAGCCTTTTTGATAATTCCCTCAACCGACGTTACTTCTCCGGTGAGTCACATCCGGCCAAGCTTCCGTCAACCCTTGTCGAAACCTCAGTGCGTCATATCCGATCTTTCTCCAAGGTCTACCGATTTGGATCCTTTGATTGCTCAAGCGTCTTAATCGTCCGACTTCACCTTCACCATCTGATTCCTCCATAACTCGCACCATTCCCGAGCCATCATCAACCTCCCCGAATATCCGATTATATTCACCGTGCCACCTCACGAATTCTACCGCCTAGCTTCCGCAAACCCACATATTATCGACCATTACATCGACCTTTCACCAAACGCCCGAGTCAATTTATCTCGTGCGCACACCCACTGATCACGATGTGCAAACCACCCCAGGATTGCACATCAACTTGGTATCAGAGCGAAAGTTCCTATTTGCAGCATCAAGTCTCGATTTTTACACGTAAAAATCAAAACTTGCGCATGATGACCTGAAGCGGAGCCGTTAACGGACCCGCCCGCGACAACGCCACCACGAGCGATCAAAAGCTACACTCCGGTCCACCAGAGCACAACCCTAGCATCCATGAACAAGTGGCGGATCAAACTCATCAAATGAACGAGCGAATAGCGGCGAATGAACGAATGATGCAAGCCGTCTTGCAAAGGTTGGACGCCTTGACCAACCAACAAGTGTCGCTGCCGCCCGCACCAATTGGCAGGACTTGGATGGATCCGATGACGAATTCTACGAGGACCACTATGCGGACCGAGAGGATGAACGACGACTCCAGAAGGAAAACATTCCATCCTTTAGTGGTTCTGCAAACGGTGATGTATATCTTGAGTGGGTTGAAAAGGTAGATGCAATTTTCAACCTTTATGATTATTCCGAAAAGCTCAAGGTACAATTAGCAACATTGGAATTCACGGGATACGCCATTCTTTGGTGGAATTGCCACTGTCCTCAACTTCGGAAAGATAGACAACCCGAAGTCACGACATGGGACACTTTGAAGGCCCACATGCGCACACGGTTTTTGCCTAATTACTATCGGCAAGAATTATTTTTTAAAGTTCAAGGGTTAAAGCAAGGGAGAAGATCGGTTGAAGAATATCTCACCGAATTCGAGACCATCCGAATTCGATGTGAGTTAGATGAGCCGCAAGAGCACCTCATAGCTCGGTTCATTAGAGGACTCCAACGAGACATTGGAGATATTGTGGAGTTACAGCCCCATGACTCTTTTGACTCGCTTATTCAAATGACTCTAAAAGTCGAGAGACAAGTCAAACGGAGGGGCAAACTCGCGGACACAAGACCGATCCCGCGCGCGCTCGCGCCTTACCGCCCGGCGCCCACGCACCCGAGCCCGGCCCCGGCCGCACCATGGGCCCCTAAGTCGACCATGCCCATCAAAGCCCAAGAGGTGAGTAGTGAAGGATCTCGGACCCGAGAGATCCGATGTTTTAAGTGTTTGGGTTGAGGCCACATGGCAGCACAATGCCCTAATCGGAGGGTAATGACGATCCTTGAAGGTATCGAGGAGATAGTAAGCGAGGATGAGTCTGTGAGCCCACCCGAGGACACGACCACACCCGACGAGGTACCCGGCCCAATTGTGCACGGTCAAGACGAGTGTCAACAGCAAGACGGGACTTGGCTCATGGTCCGATGAGTCCTCTCCTCCCAACCCCAACCGGAGAATCATCAACGCACCAATCTCTTACTTGGTCGAGGCCTTGAAATATATCGGGATGAGTTCCCGGAAACACCGCCCGATGGATTACCACCCCCTTTAGGGAACGAGAGCCACACTTTACCGGTCCACGCTGACAACTTGCCGACCCACGCCAAGGACCGAGGATCGGGTGACACGCTCCAAAATGCGGAGATGCCGGAAATAAGGGTGAAGATTGCAATCTACCCGGAAGGACAGGGAGTAAGGTAGAACAGGGGAGTGCAACGCTTAGTTCTCCAAACGCATACAGGTTTAGGTTATAAAACTCAGCCAACTTAAACTTAAGGGCGTGGACTAAGTTTGACCCGAATTGCAGCTTACAAGCACGTGCGGAACATTAAAATACACGGAGACACTTTCAAATGCACAAACAGACAAACAGGAAGAAAACAGTGCAGGGGTGATGGGGAAACTTCTACACAACTTCCCATGCAGGGAGTCTGGGATCGTAAAAATAAGCAGAAAACAACTTGAATCAAAGGAGAAGACAATGCAAGTGGTTTCACAGAAAAAGCACGGGTAGGCTAGGAGTTATGCTGGATAGAAAATTAATGGACAGAATTACCCGATTTCAGGAACTCGGGTAGGAAGCAGTGGGAAAACACAAGCATAGCTTTTAAAGGGAGGTGGCTATGGCTAAACGGAAAGAACCAATGTTTCAGGCCATGAAGGTGGGACTCACTGCTAGAAATTTGGGGCTTATTTTCACGGGAACAGAAAATGGCACGGAATGGACTGTTGGAGTTCAAAGTCCACTCGGGAAGGTTCAAAAACAGCAAAACAACACAACCAACACAAACAAATGAAAACGCAAATGGAAGGTAGGCTATGGGGGTTCCAAACTCGCCTTTTGATCCTAACAAGTGAGGAAGGGAGGTTGAAATAAGGTTTAATGACCCTAGCAAGATCACCAATACCAAGACAAGAGAAGGTTGAGGATATTACTCACCAAAAACCTTGAATTGCCATGAGAAAGAAATGGAGATTGAGAGCACTTGGCTTCTGCAAATTTCTTCTATTTTTTTCTGCTTCATCAGACGTGGAAGGAGGGATTCATACCCATACAAACTTTCATAAAAGACAAAAACAATTGAAGACCTAAAATTAGGACTAATGAGTGGCTAAGAATAGGAGTTAGGTGAGAATGGGCCCCACCAAACCTCCTAAACCAAGACAATGGAGTCTTCAGCAAAAACTCCACGTTCCTAATATAACAAAAGAAGAATGAAAAATAGAGACTTAGGATTGGACCTAAGCTCCATCAAATGGGGCTTGGTTTGGACTAAGCCGAACCCAAATCCCAACGAAATTGGTTCTAACCGAACCAATTTGTCTACATCAAAACATCCAAAATATTTTAGTATTTTACAAACACAAAATCAAACATTACTTGGTCATTCCTTGGAAGACTTCATCTCCCCAAGTAGTGGTGCATACGGTCTCCATTGTCCTCGAAACCGAGTGTAGTTATGTCCCAGGTGGTGAACTTGGCAAGGAAGATCTTGGATTTTCGGCTAACTTCATCTCTTCTTTATACTTCCATTGTAAGCAATGTTTGGGGAGTTCTTGATCATGATGTGAAGGAATATCTAGGAGCTCTAATGTAGTGAAAAATGTACCTGCAAAATCAACAAACATATTAGCTAAATGTCTTGCACGGCTTCGAGTTGTTGCTCCTTCCGGTTGTGGGTGGGTCCCGGGCACATCATCGGGGCCCCACACCAAGGCCGTGGGCCCCAAAGCAAAACACGAGCGCCTCACCGACCACAAACCCAGGGAGATTGATAAAGAAAAGATAGATTTGAGGGCAAATCCTCAAGTACCCCGGGAGCATGATGTGCAACGGGAGCACATCGCCGATCTAGCGCCGAGGAGCACGGCCAATTTTGCTAATTTGTGTGCTCGTTTTGCACGGAACTTAGCCTCGGAGAATATGTCCGAGGATAATCGAGATCGGATACGAGTTTTGCTCAGATGGCATCCGAGCGTGTCTGACTACGACGAACCCGGTGTACCAAGCCATGATACGGCCGAGGCTCACGACCACGACCCGCCCGACGCCCAAAGGGCGCCCCACGAACATGACCCGACGACCCAAGGAGACACGGTCGTCGGCTTTGCCGAAGTCCTCTAGGGCTTCGGCCTGTTGGAATAAGTGACCGACATGGGAGAACGCTCGATCCAAATTCCCACGGATCAAGAAGACAGCCAGCAATTGGCCTTAGAAAAGGAAGAGAAGACAGCCCAAGAAGAGGAATGCACATTCCATAGGCGAAGGCCCTCGAAGGACCACCTTGCCCGAGCATTGACCGGCCCACAGTCAAGCCTCGGCCCTGATGTGCCGTCAATCGATGAGAGGCGCACCGTGGTTGGAAGATGAACGTGCGGGTGACTGGAGGAGGCAACGCGTACGGCGGTCGAAAAATTGGGTGGTGCGATTTAAGGAGTTGTGGTGCGGAAGTATAGTGGGGTGGAAGTAAGGTGGTTTGAAGGTGAGAATAATGGAATAGCTCGGATAAAAACGACGGTGGTTCAGAGGGTAGTGGGTGTACCGGAATCGGTGGTGGCGGAGATTGATGGCTCAGGAAACGAAGGTGGGATTTAGGAGGATATGGGGCGGTCGATCTAAACACTCGAGCAATCTAAGTATTTAGAAAGGTAGACCTAGTTCATGTTCGGATATGATGCACCGTTCATGGACGAGGGTTGCCGAGACTTGGCCGGATATGACGCACCGGAGAAGGATCGGCGTTTGAGGGTATCAAAAGGCTAGAAGCACTTGTATTGATAAAAATTCACTAAGTTCAATAGAGGCTAGGTGTCTCTTAAATAGTCAAAAACATAAAAGGAAAATACTAAGTAAGAATCGTAAGCCGTCGATCGAGTTGGATGTCTATGATCGTGAAGGCTTGGATCGGTGATGTGGCGTGAGATTTGCTGGATTGCGTGCCATCGGTTGTAGCCGGGTCCGGGTGCTCGGGCGCGCGCGTCATTGCTGTCGGTAAGCAGCTGGATTCGGGTGCGCAAGGAGTCGTCAGCGTTGTGGATGGCGCGGCCGGGTCGCGGTCGGCCGCGTGTGCGGGTGGGCACTGTCGGGTGCGCTGAGGCAGACGCGCTGGAGGGGATCCCGCGATTCTCGGGATTTCCGAGTCTCATGGGATTTTCTGTGTGCGAATTTCCCCTTATCTCTCTAGTTGGTTAATTTCCTGCTAGAAGGCTCCTTCCATAAGCTTTTGGCACGACTAAAAGCGCAAAGTGTTCGTGGGCTTCTTCCATGTCGCTTGGGCCTCGGGCATGTTGGATCGCGGGCCTTTTAATTCATCTTTCCACGACTTGGGCTTGCTCTTCTTACTCTTCCAAGTCTTTATTTGATGAAAAGAAATGAGGCGCTCGGCCACTTATTGAAGGGGGCCGAGCCCCTTAATGGGACTCGGCATGGGCCGTGTCGGCTGGCCCGTGGGGCGCTATCTGGGCGCTGTCTGTCTCGTCGCGCGCTGTAGCTGGCCCGGTGTGGGTGACCTTGGCGCAATCTGTCCTGTCTGGCGTCGTGTCTGCTGGCCCGATGTGGGCGGTCTTGGCGTGGTCTTCGGTGTCCGACTCGGGGTGCCACATGATGCATGTCCTCGGTTGGCTTTGATGAAGCTCCGAGGGTTTCTCCATGATAATGTTCCCTACAAAATGAGCAACCAAGTTAGTATAAAACTCTCGGTCCGTTGGGCCCGAGTCTCATGGCACATCAGGCCCACTAGAAGGCCTTGACTAAATTAAATCGGCCACTTTACTTAAATCTTTAAGTAATCTAGTTATTTGGTCAAGGAAAAGATAAGGTTTGAGTTTGACACGGATAAATCTCAAGATATCCGAAGAAGATCCACCGGGTGCGCACGAAATCCGTCCATTGAACCACCGGCGCAACAAGATGGATTTTTATCCAAGTAATCAATGCTAAAGTTTTCATATTCATAGGAGAATCGTTGGACAACAACCTTTCAAAAATAGCACGGAAAATCCAGAAATATCAGGAGAAAGGTTCAACCGGTCACATTTCCAAGCACCTGCGCGCGCCAAAAATGGTCCATTGAGCCTTCAGCAAAACAATAGAGATTTTCATCCATATAATCCGTGCGAAAGCTGCCATATTCGTAGGAGGA
The DNA here is from genome assembly GCA_003255005.1 of Begonia fuchsioides. Lineage (NCBI taxonomy): Eukaryota > Viridiplantae > Streptophyta > Magnoliopsida > Cucurbitales > Begoniaceae > Begonia > Begonia fuchsioides. The sequence continues at coordinate 416,036 of QAOC01041996.1, read as the reverse complement.
TCGTTGGATAACAACCTTTTCAAAATGGCACAGGCAAATCTCGTGATGACATGAAGATAAGGTCAAATCGCGCACACAAGACCGTTCACCAACAAACCGGCGAGCCACAAGGGATTTTATTAATAAAATCCGTGATCAATCTGTTGAATCTTCAGAGGATCTTCGAGCAACAACTTTCCGCAATATCCTCGTGGATCCCACCATATCCGAGATCGGATTAACCACCGGTTCAGTCTTTTTCAAGTCGCCCGCGCATATTCATGAACCATTGTCGAACAACCAAGGAACCAGACCACGTGATACTTTATGCTTACCACCGAGAGACTTTTAGAAGCCCTGGATCCGAATTGGCACGAGCCAATCTTTTATGGCTCGAAGATTATTACAACCGATGCACCCTCTCGGTCAATCAAGGTCACCTTCGGTCAAGACGCAAAACCAACCGTGCCAATCTTCATGAACCAAGCCTAAAGTCAACCGGAGACCTTTCGAAGCAATCTTAGGCGTTCAAGTCATCCAAGGGATTAATTTATCTTTCTTAGCATTTTATCTTTTACGTTTTTAGTATTTAAGTGTAACACTTGCACTTGAATGAAGTAGTGAAATTTTATCAAGCCTTTTTGATAATTCCCTCAACCGACATTACTTCTCCGGTGAGTCACATCCGGCCAAGCTTCCGTCAACCCTTGTCGAAACCTCGGTGCATCATATCCGAGCTTTCTCCAAGGTCTACCGATTTGGATCCTTTGATTGCTCAAGCGTCCTAATCGTCCGACTTCACCTTCACCATCCGATTCCTCCATAACTCGCACCATTCCCGAGCCATCATCAACCTCCCCGAATATCCGGTTATATTCACCGTGCCACCTCACGAATTCCACCGCCTAGCTTCCGCAAACACACATATTATCGACCATTCCATCGACCTTTCACCAAACGCCCAAGTCAATCTATCTCGTGTGCACACCCACCGATCACGACGTGGAAACCACCCCGGGATTGCACATCAAGTGGGAGATCCTTAGGAAGCCTTAGGGGATGAGTTTTACCTTCCCTTAGTGACCATCACTCTTGTTGGTGATGAAAGTCAAGGGTGGGCCCCAACAACCCTTCCTCACTTGTTTAGGATCAAAGGTGAGTTTGGAAACCCCCATAGCTCTCATCCCGTTGTTGTTTGCAATTGTGATTGTTTGAGTGTTGTTTGCTGCCCTTGTCATCTACCCGAGTGGTTTTAGTGCAACAAAAGTCCACTCCGTGTCATTTTCTGTTTCCCGTGAACAAAAGCCCTAAAGTTTTGGCTGTAAGTTCCACTTTCCTGTCATGAAACATATATTCTTCTATTTCTATCCACAGGCCCTCCCCATCAAAGTTGTGCATGTGTTTTTCCACTGCCTCCTACCCGAATTCCTGAAATCGGGTAATTGTCCATCAATTTTCAATCTCTCATATCGTTTAATCTACCCGTGCATTTTTCCCCAAACAAATTGCATTTCCCTCCCCTTTTCTTGAAGTTGATTTCTGCCAATTTTCACGTTTCCAGACTTCCTACATTGGGAGTTGTGCAGAGGTCTTTCCCATACCTCTATTCTGTCAAAGCTGGTTTGTCTTTTTGTGTGCCAGAAAGTAGACCCGTGCCATTTTAAGTTCTACACGTGCTATCACTCTGAATTTTGGACCAAGTTCAGTACGTCCCTTAAAGTTTAAGTCCACCAAATATTAGCCCAAACAAAAGTGTATATTTGTGGCCTTAACCAGTTTCCTCCCCTGTTTCTGCCAACCTTCTTTGTTCTCGACAGATTGCTAATTTTCCTTTGTCCTCTATTCTCCCAACACCTCTCCTATCCCCGAGCGTGTCACTTAATCAACATCATTTAAAATATCATAAAGCATCTAATTAGTTTTGCGATAAAACATCAAATACATTGAAACCATTTTCTTTTCCTTCTCCCACAGGTCGTTTCTTGGTTTCGTAAATAGCCTGCTCCNCAGTCTAACTCGAGCTCCTCCTTCAACGACCCGTTGCATATTATCATGAAAATCATGCATGTAAATCATTTTCGTATTTTTTCCTAAAACCATGATGCATGAACAATTAAAATAAATGAACATGTAAACATGCAATAAAATGTACAATTCAAACATTGCAAGCATTCTAAACATGCATATCTATTCTAACACCAATAATCAATCAATCATCAAACAAGGAACACAAACATATCCTCAAATAAATTGAGGTCGGTGTATTGTGCATTACACCCCAAACAGTCGAGCATATTTCAAAATCATAAATCCTAATCTTTGTAATGTAGTCCCCTTAGGGCTAATCACATGCAACATTAACTTACCTTAGCAGCTATCTTGAATCAATTCACTTGAGCCTCTTTTAATCCAATTGAGGACCTAAACATATCGATTATACAAAGATCAGAAGTAATAAACTCTTAACTTTTTATCTCAACTTCAAGCAACTATAACTTCCTCGTTAATGATCCATTTGTGATGCTCAAGGTGTCATATAACTTCTTAGAAGACACCAAATCCAGAAAATGACCGTATGAATTACTTAAAATCCATAACCGGTCGACTGCATAAAACAAAGTGTCGACCGCTGCTCAAAAATAGAGAGTACGCATTCTAGTTACAAAACAGACGACCTCACCTTACGAATCTGAATTCCTCTCCCAGTGTTCGTCTAAAAACTTCCAACATCCATAACTTTGTCTACATAGCTCCGAATTGAGTGATTAAAATGACTATAAATCACTCAAAGAGTCTAATTTAACTCTTATGAAGAACAAAAACTCCAATTCGTAACACATATTGACCGAATCTCCAAAACTCTAACTTTGTACATAATTGACTAATTTTCTAACAATCTACATGAAATCCTTCATTTTTATCCATCAATTCAACCAATACCATCATATTATCGTTACTGAACCTAAAAGAAACTCAAAGGATAGAAAGATTACCTTGAACTTCAGCTTCCTTACTCTTCTCTCTCACGATATTTCTTTTTTTTTTTTCAATCTCACTCTCCACTTGATCAAGACGAGAGAACTTAAAGTAAAATAGGGAGAGGGAGTCGTGTTGGTAAGGAAATGGCAGACCTTTCCTTTACGTTCACCGATCAGATTCCTCCAGGTTGTTGCTAACTTTTCAATTCAAATCATGAAAGTTGTCGACTGCTAATCCTTTGCGGTCGACCTGTTTAGAAGGTGTCGACCGCCAACCCATTTGCGGTCAACCGTTTGGCAAGGTGTCGACCACCAAACTCTTGCGGTCGCCGTAATAGAAGGTGTCAATCGCCAAACCTCTTGCGGTCGACCGGATCTTACATGAAAGTAGTCCTTTAGTATATTTAACCCAACTTACTTCATTAATTTACTTAAACCTAGCAACCATCAAACAATGGACCTCAAACAAACACTTTCATCTTAAAATCACAATTCTTAAAATAAAATGAGGGTTGTTACACTAGGCTCCATGGTCCAGAATTCAAGATTGTAGGGTTCAAGGTTACAAGGTTAAAAATAATGGGCTGTAGTGTTTCAGGGTTCAAGGTTCAAGGTTCAAGGTTCAGGGTTCCACTGTTCTAAGGTTCAATAATTTAGTTTAAAGATTAAGGGTTCCAGGGTTCAAGGTTTTAGATTCAGTGCCTAAATTTGAAGGTATAAGATTGCAGGGTTTTACAGGTTTAATGTTCAAGGGTTCAATTTTCTAGGGTTCCAAGGTTAACGGTATAGGGTTTTAGGGTTCTTAGTTTAGGATACAGGGTTCAGGGTTAAGGGTTTGAAGGTTCAGGGTTCTAAGGTTAGGGGTTTAAGGTTTAATGATCAGGATTCAAAGTTCTAGGGTTTAAGGGTCTAGGGTTTATGGTTCCATTGTTCAGCTTTTCAAAGTTATGGGTTTAAGGTTTGACGGTTTCATGGTCCTAGGATTCAGGGTTCTAGGCTTAAGGGTTATAGGGTTCCACCATTTAGGGTTTTGGCTTCCAAGGTTTAGGGTTCCATGGTTAAGGGTTTTGATTGTTTATAGTTTTAAGGTTCAGGGTTTAGGGTTCACATTTCATAGTTCAAGGTTCATGATTAATAGTTTAGGGTTCTAGGGTTTAGGGTTCAGGGTTCATGGTTAATAGTTTAGGGTTCCAGGATTTAGGGTTAAAGAGTTCTAGGGTTTAGGGTTTAAGGGTTCATGAATAATTGTTCATGGTTCAAGGGTTTTAGGGTTCCAGGGTTCAGAGTTTTGGCTTCCAACGTTAAGGGTTCAAGGGTTTAGGAGTTAATTGTTCATGGTTATAGGGTTCATGGTTCAGGGTTAAGAGTTTAGGATTCTAGGGTTCAGGGTTAAAGGTTTAGTGTTTAAGGTTCTAGGGTTCTAGGGTTCATTGGTATAAAGTTAAGGGTTCAAGGATTCTAAGGTCTAGGGTTTACACTTCAAGATCTAGCGTTCATGATTCCAGGGTTCAGAGTTCTGAGTTTGAGCGTTCTAGGGTTGAGGGTTCCAGCGCTCCAAGGTCAAAGGTTGAGGGTTCTAGGTTTCCTATTTCACACGATTTAAGGTCCCAGGTATCAAGGTTCAAGGTTCTAGGTTAAATTTTCAATGGTTCATGGTTCCAAGGTTCATGGATCTAGGGTTTAATGGTTTCAAGGATCAAAGTTTAGGGGTAAGAATTCAAGGGTCCATAGTTAGGTGTTAAGGGTTCAAGTGTCCAGGGTTCAGGGTTTACGATTTAGGGTTTCAAGGTTAAGGTTTGAGGGTTAATGATTAAGAGTTTAAGGTTGAGGGTTAAGGGTTTTAGGATTCAAGGTTCAAGGTTTACAGTTTTAGGGTTCAAGGTTAAAGGGTACTAGGTTAAAGGGTTCAGGGTTAAGTGTTCTAGGGTTGAGGGTTCAAGAGTTTTAGGGTTGAGGGTTAAAGAGTTCTAGGGTTGAGGGTTCAAGGGTTCATGAATCAATGTTCATGGTTTAAGGATTTTAGGGTTCCAGGGTTCAGAGTTTTGGCTTCCAACGTTAAGTGTTCCAGGGTTTAGGATTTAATTGTTCATGGTTCTAGGGTTCACGATTCAGGGTTAAGAGTTTAAGGTTCTAGGGTTCAGGGTTCAATGTTTAGTGTTTAAGGTTCTACGGTTCTAGGGTTCATTGGTATAAAGTTTAGTGTTATAGGATTCTAGGGTCTAGGGTTTATACTTCAAGGTTTTGAGGGTTTAAGGGTTCTAGTGTTTAGGGTTTTAGGGTTTCAAGTTTTAAGATTTTCAAGGTTTAGGGTTACAAGGTTCAAAGTTTTAAAATTCAGGGTTTAGGGTTTAGGGTTAAGGGGTTTGAGGGTTCAAGTGTTGAAGGTTCATGGTCTAAGGGTTCTAGGGTTCAGGGTTTAAAGGTTCAAGGTTCTAGGGTTTTTGGTTCCAAGTTTCAAAGTTCAGGGTTTAATTGTTCTAAGGTTACAGAGTTCTAGGATTTAGGGTCCTTCCATGTTAAGAGTTTAGGGTTTGAGGAAACCGGTTCTGGGTTTAAGATTCGTATTCCTAAGGCTTCTAGGGTTCATGGTTTGGTTCCAAAGTTCAAGGTTCGTGGGTTCTTGAGTTTAGGGTTTACTGTTCAAGGTTCTAGGAATCAGGGTTAAAGGGTTCAGGGTTAAGAGTTCTAGGCTTCAAAGGTTAAGGGTTTTGGATTCCAGGGTTCAACATTCCATGGTCTACGGTTCATGGTTCCAAGGTTAAGGGTCCCATAGTTCAAGTTTATGGGTTCTAGGGTTCCACGGTTCAAGGTTATGGGTTCTAGGGATCTATGGTTCAATGGTCCAAAGTGAAGGGTTGTTGGGTTTAATGTTGAGGGTTTTAGGGTTTAAGGGTTCAAGGATTTATGGTTTAAAGTTTAGCGTTCAGAGTTCAGGGTTCAAAATTAAATGGTTCTAGGGTTCCTTGGTTCCATGGTTAAGGGTTCAAGGTTCATGGTTGAGGGTTTAGAGTTTCAACATTCTATGGTTCAAGGGTTTAGGGTTTAGGGTTCCAGGGTTCCAGGGTTCACGATTCCAAGGTTCAAGGTTTCTAGGGTTTCAAAGTTTTAAGGTTTAAGGTTTAGGGTTCCAAGCTTCAGTGTAACGTCTGGTTTTTCCTTTGCTTAATTAAATTTTTTTTACATATGTACCTACTTTAAACAATTTAAGGTAAAACTTATCAATTTAAAATCCTTGAGATAAAATACAGTGGAAGACTTTTATTTGACTTCATCAAAATCAATTATATTCGTAGTAAGTAACCCAAAACATACTTGTACCTTAACATTAAGACCAAGTTATTACAAAACAGTTGTAAACTAAACATAATATTATACATTAGTTTTCAAACAAAACCTTTCCATTTACATGAGCCACCCACCGGTCAAAATCGCACTAACAGCCACAATCTTCAACAATGGACGTACTTCACCACCTCAAGCATCTATCAGCGGTAAGTAGAATCCACAGTATTTATCTCATCACCTACATTACAAAGCTAATCTAACGAGCCTAACGCTCAGTAAGTTAATCCATAATAATAAAACATTTATGAGACCTTGATTCATATGCTACTTTATAAAAACAATGCAGTTTCAGTATCGTTCATTTCGTTTCTTTTCTTTCACTTAACAGTCCAGTTAATGTGGGTAATACCGTCTAGGGGAGTAGGCACCACCTGGTCCAACCTCTTGGGAAAGCCAAACTCAACCCCGCCCAACATGTAACTATTCACGTACATTTCGTTCATTTCATTTCTTTCATTATTTGATCATTGAAGGTACCACGGGAGAGAGTAGACATTATCTGGCCTCCCTCGAGGCAGTCTAACTCGAGCTCCTCCTTCAACGACCCGTTGCATATTATCATGAAAATCATGCATGTAAATCATTTTCGTATTTTTCCTAAAACCATGATGCATGAACAATTTAAATGTATGAACATGTAAACATGCAATAAATTGTACAATTCAAACATTGCAAGCATTCTAAACATACATATTTATTCTAACACCAATAATCAATCAATCATCAAACAAGGCACACAAACATATCCTCAAATAAATTGAGGCCGGTGTATTGTGCATTACACCCCAAACAATCCAGCATATTCCAAAATCATAAATCCTAATCTTTGTAATGTAGTCTCCTTAGGGCCAATCACATGCAACATTAACTTACTTTAGGTCCTTAGCTTTATTGAAAAACTTGATCAATATGTTGCTGCACTTGAAAACCTTGAACTTCAGTTTCCTTACTCTTTTCTCTCTCAATATCTCTTTCTTTCTCAACCTCACTCTTCTCTTGATCAACGTGAGAACTTCAGAGAAGATAGGGAAAAGAAATCATGATGGGAGGGAAATGGCAGACCATGCCTTTTTATCTCTTAATTAAACAAAATCAACCTTTCTTTTACGTCCATCAATTGGATTTTGCCACGTTTTTGCTGACTTTTCAACTTAAGTCAGGGAAAGTGTCGACCACTCGTCCATTGTGTCAACCGAAAGAATTCCCGAGCGTTATTTGTGTCAATCGTTTGTCCATGATGTCGATCGAAAGTATACTAAAGGACTATTTTGTGTTGACCCCTTCCTGATCCTGGGGTTGACCGAAAGTATTCCATTGTGTCGACCCCACCTCGATCCTGGGGTTCACCCAAAGTACTCCAAAGGGTTCTATTGTGTCGACCGTAACTATATAATTGAGGGTTGTTACATTCAGGGCTCAAGGTTTAAGGTTCTAGGGTTCAGAGTTCAAGGGTTAAGGTTCATGGTTCAAGGGTTTCAGGGTTTGAAGTTCAAGATGGGGTTTAAGGGGTTTTAGTGTCCAAAATTCAGGATTCAAGGTTTAAGGGTTCAACATTCATGATTCAAGGGTTCAAGGGTTCATGGTTCTTGGGTTTTGGGTACATGGTTCCAGGGTTCTAAGGGTGTAGGGTTCCAAGTTTCTAAGGTCCTGATGTGCCATCGGATCCAAACACAGCACATGACACGGCCCACACGACCTCGGCCACGGCTCATACGACCACCCCCTCGGCCACCGAGGCTTTTGCTAACATTGTTGCTCATTTTGCAGGTACCATACATTTAGCAACACCCTCCGAGGATGATCGGGAGAAGCCTTTGGTTTCACTCTCGTGGCTCACAGAGGATGGCGCGGCCCATGCCGCGCCCAACTAGGGCCTTGACCACCATTAGCCAATAAGTGGCCAAGTGCCACATGGGTGTCACCGAATAGCGAAGACATCCGCTAAATAAAGAAAGAAGAAAGCCCAGCCCAAGGAGTCAACCAAATCATAAAGATGATCAGATGAAGTCAAGACAGCGCAACACCGCACGCGCACCAGCCCGGCCCAGCAATGTCAAATTGGCGCAGCAACGTCAAATTGGCGCACCAACCCGGCCCGGCAACGCCGCTCTCGGACACGGACAGAATCCCGGATATTGCGGACCAAATCTTGAACATTCGGACATCAAGCAATGTTAATGGAAATGTCCCGTGCCAAATTCCTCGAACATAAAGACAAGATCAGAAGAGATCCCTTGCAGCCATAAGAAGAAGATTCGCACGAGGAAAATCCCGAAGAATCCGGAGTTGACACATTTGAAGAACCACTCGGCCAACCATGGGCCGAGTGCATATTTACCCGTGCTAAAAGCTTAGAGGACTCTGCTATCTATTAAAGAGGACTAACCCAACTGGAAAATCAAGACTCGCACGAGTAAATCTTCAAAGGACACGAAGACGAGAAGCCCAGCCCAGCAGCCACACACGGTCCAGCGAGCGCGCTTCGAGCCAGCGACCAGCCCAGCGATCCGGCCCATTTCTAGCGGCCGAATCCAACTTCAATCGGCTTCCCAAAAATCAGTCGTGCGCATCCGATTCCCGCTTGATCCAATCTTTTGAATTAATTCAAAGGCCACAATTCCAGCAAGCTCAATCAAGGATCGCCGTCCAACACTTTCACGCGGATCGCTATCCGACGGCCGAGCATTCTTCCATTTACTTTCCTTAGTTATTTTTGTCTTTAAATAAGGATGTAAGCCTCGATTAGTACGCAGTGAAATTTGATAATACAAGAGCTTAGAGCCTTCTTATTAACTCCCTCAACTGACCAAGTTCTCCGGTGCGTCACATCCGGCCAACAAACGTCAACCCTTAGCCGAGACTCGGTGCATAACATCCGAGCCACGACCAAGGTCTACCGATCCAAACACTCCCGGTTACTCGAGTGTTTAGATCGCCCTCACCTGACCCCCATTTCCGACAGCCTCCATCAACTCGCCCCATCCCGGGTAATCATCACTCCCTCCCTCTCGAACCACTCTTCGATTCCCTTGAGCCATTTCCTCATACCCATCACTCCACTTCCGCAAAACCCTTATTTACCGAGTGAAATACCCTCCTTTTCCCCAAAACCTCCAAGTTACCCCATCCGCGCCCTAATCCTCCTTCCCGGGCGCATCCCGAGCACCCACGGTAAGCCTTAGCGAGATCCCCGCGACCGAAGGCACACCAGGTCCAGGGTTCAAGGTTCTAAGGTTTAACATTCAGGGTTCCCCGAGTCAAGGTTTAAGGTTCTAGGGTTCAAAGGTAAAAAGGTTCAGGGTTATAAGGTTAATTGTTCAAGGGTTCAGGGTTAAAGGTTTTGAGGGTTCAACGTTTCAAGGTTACATGGTTCCAGGGTTCCAGGGTTCCAAGGTGCCGGGTTTTGGGTTTAGGGTTACAGAGTTCAAGACTATGGGTTCTAAGGTTCCAAAGATAGGGTTTAGGGTTCTAGGTTCAAAGGCTATGGATTTTATTGTTCTTGGTTTAGAGTTCCAAAGTTCAAGGGTTCAGGGTTCCACAATTTCAAGGTCAACGACTAAGGTATTCATGGTACAAGTTCACATTTTCAAGAATCAGGGTTTAGGATTAAGGGTTCTAGGGTTTCAAGGTTTATGGTAAAAGGTTTCAGGATTCTAGGGTTAAGGATTTAAGGTTCTTGGGTTTTAGGATTTACAGTTTAAAATTTCAAGGTTGAGGGTTCCAAATTAGGGTTCATAGGTTTTGGGTTCAGGGTTTAAGTTGAAGAGTTCCAGGGTTCCAAGGTTCCATGGCTTAGGGTTCCAAGATCTAAGGTTTAGGTTTCTAAGGGACTAGGGTTCTAAGGTTCAAGGGTGTAGGTTTAAAGGTTCAACTGGTCAAGGTGCAAGGTTCTAGGGTTCAAGGTTCAAGGTTTAGGGTTTCATCGTCAAGGGTTCAGGGTCTAAGGTTCTAGGGGTTAAAGGGTTTTACAGTTCAAAGCTCAAAGTCTAGGGTTTAATGTGTTCCAAGGGTTTAGTGTTCACTATTGGAGGGCTCAAGGTTTTATGATTTCATGATTCATGGTGCAAGCTTCTAGGATTTAGGGTTTAGGGTTCTAAGGTTCAAGTTTTAGGGTACAGGGTTTAGGGTTAAGGGTTCCAAGTTTCACTGTTCTAGGGTTTAGTGTTTATGGTTAAGGGTTCATGGTTTATGGGTTCTTGGTTTAGGATATAAGGTTCCAGAGATTAAGGTTCAAAATTTCAGGCTTCCAGGGTTCAGGGTTCGGGGTCAAGGGTTCAAGATTAAGGATGGAAATGTACAAGGTTCGGGGTTTTGAGGTTTTAAGTTTCAATGTTACAAGGTTCTACGGGTCAAGGTTTTGTGTTTATGGTTGAAGACTTCAAAGTTCATGGTTCTAACGTTCAAGGGTTTACAATTCCAAGGTTTAGGGTTCTATAGTTCAAGATTCAATGTTTGGGGTTCCAAGGTTTACCCTACAAATCTGAACCTTAAACCTTGAAACCCTAGCACCCTTAAGCCTAAACCCAGAACTCTTAACTATGAACCCCGAACCTTGAACCATTGAACCATTGAACCATCAACACTTAATTTTGGACCCTTAAACCCTTAAACCTGAACTCCTATGAAGCCCTTGAACCCTAAACCTTGGAACCTTGTACCTAGAACCTCGAACCCTGGAACCTTGGACCTTGAATCCTGTGACCCAGAAAAATTAAAACCCTGAACATTTCTTTCGAAAAACTCAAACCTGCAACCCAAGAAAGCTCAAACCCCATAACTTTGAACCTTGTAACCCTCAACCCTGAACTCTGGAACGCTTAACCCTAAACATAAATCATGAACCCTAAACCCTAAAACCTAATCCCTAGACCCTGAACCTTTGAAAGATTGAACCCTTGAACCTTAACCTTGGCACCCTAAACCCAGAACCCTGAACCCTAAAACTTTGAACTCTACACCCTAGAACTCTACAACCCTGAAACCCTTATCCCTAGAACCCAAAATCATTGAACGCTGAACCCTGGAAACCTAAACCTTCCACAGTACCTTGGAACCTTAAACCTTGAACACTGAACCTTGGAACCTTGGAATCTTTAACCATGTACCCTTATCCATGGAACCCTTAACCTTGGATCCTTGAATCCTTGAAATTCTAACTCTGGACCCTGAAACCCTTAACCTTGAAGCACTGAACCTTGGACACTAGAACCCTGCAACAATGACTCTAGAACTCATGAACCCCGAACTGTGAAACCGTGGAAGTATGAAACTCTAAGCACTTGAACCCTCAACCCTTGAACCTCGAACCCTTGACCTTTGAAGCTAAACATTGAACCTTGGAACCCTGGAACCTTGAACCCTAAATCTTGAACCTTGAACCTTGAACCCTAAACCATGAATTCGTGGAACCATGGAACTATTAACCCTAGGCCCACATAATCCTTAAACAATAGAACCACTAAACTTTGAAAACTCAACACTAAACTATGAATCCTTGATCCATGAACCTTGAAACACTAAACCCTGAACGTTAGACCCTTTAACCTCGAACCCTCAAATGCTGAACTAAAAACCCTACAACCCTAAACCCTAGAATCGTCAACCCTTGAACCATAAACCTTGGAACCCATAACCCTAAACCCAAATTCTTGAACCCTAAAACCTGGACCCAAACATTAAACATTGAACCCTTTGAATCTTGAACCCTGAACCCTTAAATGTTGGACCTTTAAACCTTGAATCCTTAAAATTGGACACTATAACCTCTTGAACCCTAAAACCTTTGAATCCTAGAAATTAAACCCTTTACATGATATGGATGGCCCTAAAATTATCTTGCCATAAATGTTTATCTAATATGTTTGCTAATTTTGTAGCTGCTTATTTCATTGAAGAATTGAACCTTTGTTGGCTCCAAGCCTTCACCAAATTGGAGTCAAACCTTGGCTCAAGAGCCATTTGAAGGAAATGAGAAATTAGAGGACAACCAAGGTGGATATGGAGCCACCCAATCCTTCCCTTTTGAAGTCAAGCCATGACCCAAGTGGCCCTTGAAGGAGGAAGAATGTTCCCTTGGAAAAATTAAATGTAACACTTATATTTAGTGTATAATTTTTGCACAAAACTTTATATTTTGTTCATGGCCATTTGAGGCCAATTTAGGGCACCAACTTGGATGTCTTTTGGTGGAGATGGGACCACATGCTAGTTGTCCAAGCAACAAAACATGGGGACCACATTTGGATCCGGCACAATTGGACTTCCGATGCTTTCTCAGCCATTTTTATAGCCATCCTCAACTCCAATAAAATGACGTCTTCATGACCAATGTAGCCAACTTCCCAATCTTTCCAGAGAGTTGTCAAACGTTCAAATTGGACACTGTTTGCTTCACAAACGATGCAATAATAGAGAGCCCATTTCCAAGAAAAGCCTTACCCGAGAAGAACACTTTCCCCCTTTTGAAGTCCACAAGCCTCAAGAAATTGGTCCAAGCCCAATTCCAAGGGATAAGGACGCCTTACTCTCAGCCTTTTGAATGTGTTTGCTTTTGTTTCAGCTTTTACAAACCTCCTTTTAGGATTAGGGTTTTGAAGATGGGTTTCCCATGGGTTTCATGGGTAAACCGTGGGTTTCATGGGTTTTGTGGGTTTTATGGGTTTCATGGGTTTTATCTTTGTAGCTTGCTTCTCTCTCTTCACTTGGAAGGCCGATGATCTCCAAGGTGAACGTTGGAGACAAGCATTGGGGACCATTGTACTTTGTCCATCCAAATCGGGTAGGTTTAAGGTGGTGGTCCTTCCCCTTGCCTTTTGTGTTTTGTGCCAAATCGGGTAAGTTGTGTTTTGACCATCCGATTGGCCCCTCTCTCTCATATTTTGAGGGAGTTTTAAGTCGTCTTTGGAGGCATTTTGGATCAGCTTTTGGTGAATGAAAATTGTGCTTCTTGCATAATTCCTTGGTTGTGTTTCCGGCACCCAAGACTCCTCCCTTCGGTGAGTAATATCCGACGACTTCCGAGAGTTCTCTCCTTGGTGTTGGCTTCCCTTCCGAGCTAGGGTTAGCTAAGCCTTGCTGCACATCTCCAGCCATGTCGTGTGGTCTCTAGGGTGATTGTGCAATCCATAAGCTCTTCCTCCATCCTGGTTCTTTCCCAAAGTTTCTGATCATCNCCCCCCCCCCCCCCCCTTTCCACTCTTCCGGCAAGCTCTTTCAGCAGTCCCCACCACCCTCTGCATAACATCTGATTCCCTTGAGCTTTAACCCTTATTTTTGGAGGATAAAATCTTCTTTCATCTCTCAAAAAACACTTAAAATTTCAGCTCCAAAAGACATGCAACCTGAGAACCACTCCTCCCATTAATACCCATTTATGGCCCCTTTTCTTGTTTATTCCTCACCTGATATCCGTTTTATTCTTCTTCCCACACTTTGAAGCTTGTCAACCCTAAACCACAAAAACCTTGGAGCCCTGAACCTTGGACCCTGGAACGATAAACCTAAGATCCTTGAACCCTTGAACCCTAAACCCTAATTGTGTAACCCTGAACTTTGGAACCCTAAACCTTAAACCTTGGAACCTTTAAACCTTAACCCAGAGCTCTAAAACTATGAACTCTTAACTCTGAACCCTAAATTCTTGGAACCTCAAACCCTTAACTCTTGAACTCGTAACCCTAGACCCTTAAACCCTGAACACTAAATCCTAGAACCCTTAATCTTGGAACCCTAAACCATGTACCCTAGAACCCTTAACCCTTGACCTTGAAACTTTGGAACCTTGAACCCTAGAACTATGAACCTAAACCCTTTAACCTTGAACCCTGAAACCCTAGAAACCTTACACTAAACCATAAACCCTAGATCACTAAACATTGGGACCTAGAAAAGTAACCCTGAACCTTGAACCCCAAAACCCTCAAACCCTTACCTCAAACCTAAAACCCTAGAACCTTGAACCTTGAAACCTTGAACATTAAACCTTGAACATTAGACCCTTTAACTTTGGAAATAAAACCCATTGAACCCTAAACCTTGAACTTCAAAACCTGAACTTGGAGCCCTACATCTATGAACACTGAAACTCTTGAACCTTGAATCTAGGAACCCTGAACCTTTGAACCTTAAACCTTGGAACCCTTAAATACTAGGGTTTAGGGTTCTGAGTTCAAGGTTTAGGGTTAAAGGGTTATGGGTTGAGCGTTCAAGGTTTCATGAATCATGTTCATGGCTCAAGGGGTCAAGGTTTTCGCTTCCAAGGTTTATGATTCAAGGGTAAGGGTTTTATTGTTTATGGTTTTAGGGTTTGTTGTTCAAGGTTCAAAGTTTAGGGTTCTAGGTTTCAGGATTCATGGTTTAATGTTAAAGGTTATAGGGTTCTAGGGTTGAAGGATATAAAGTTAAGGGTTCCAGGATTCTAGTGTCTAGGGTTTATGGTTCAAGGTTTCTAGGTATTAATGGTTTTAAGGGTTTTAGGGTTTAGGGTTTCAAGGTTTAGAGTTCAAGGGTTCAGTGTTGTGGTTTAAGGGTTTGAAGGTTCAGGGTTCAAACTTTTTAGGGTTCCTGGTTTAAGTGTTCTAAGGTTCAAGGTTTAAAAGTTCAAGGTTATAAGGTTTATGCTTCCATGTTTTAGGGTTTAGGGTTTAAGTATTCTATGGTTTCAGGGTTCTAAGGTTCCATGTTCAAAGTTCATGGTTTAAGGGAACTAGGGTTGTAGGGTTCAGTCTTAAAGGTTTGAGTTCTAAGGTTAAGGATTCAGAGTTCATGGTTCAATGGTTCCAAAGTTCAAATTTCGTGGGTTCTAGTGTTTAGGGTGTAAGGTTCAAGGTTCTAGGAATAAAGGTTTCAGGACTCTGGGTTAAGAGTTTTAGTATTCCAAGGTTCAAGGGTTTGGTGTCTAAGGTTCAACGTTAATTGTCTAGGGTTCATTGTTCTAAGGTTAAGGGTCTCACGATTCAGAGTTATGGGTTTCAGGTTTCAATGGTTCAAGAATCTAAAGGAAGGGTTGGAAGGTTGCAGGGTTTAATGTTTAAGGTTTTAGGGTTCTAGGGTTCAAGGGTTCAAGGGTTCAAGGGTTTATGGTTGATAGTTCAGTGTTCAAAGTTCAAAGTTCAGAGTTTAATGGTTCTAGGGTTCCTTGGTTCAGGCTTTAAGGTTCATGGTTGACTATTTAGGGTTTAACCGTTCTGAGGTTCAAGGGTTTAGGATTCACGATTTTAGGGTTACAATGCTCAGGATTGCAAGGTGAAAAGATTCTAGGGCTCCAAAGTTTTAAGGTTCAAAGTTTTGGGTAATGTTGAGGGTTAATGTCACACCCTGTAAAACTTTTGCCGGATCGACTGAGATTTCTTCCTTGGATATGACATGCCCAACGAAGTTGACCCGATCTAACCAAAACTCACACTTGCAAAACTTAGCATATAACTTGTGCGTCTTCAAAGTAGAAAGAACAACCTCCAGTTGCTCGACATGTTCTTCTTCTGACTTTGAATACATCAAAATATCATCAATGAGCACAATGACGAATTTATCCAAGAACTGTTTGAACACTCGATTCATCATGTCCACGAAAGCTGCTGGTGCATTTGTCAATCCAAAGGACATTACGAGCAATTCATAATGTTTGTATCTCGTTCTGAATGCTGTTTTTG
This sequence comes from Begonia fuchsioides, assembly GCA_003255005.1. NCBI lineage: Eukaryota > Viridiplantae > Streptophyta > Magnoliopsida > Cucurbitales > Begoniaceae > Begonia > Begonia fuchsioides. The sequence continues at coordinate 400,084 of QAOC01041996.1, read as the reverse complement.
GGATATCTTCCATTCTGATCTTCAATTGGTAATATCTCGATCTCAGATCAATTTTTAAGAACACCTTTGCACCGGTCAGTTGGTCAAACAAATCCTCGATTCTAGGTAAAGGGTATTTATTCTTTATCGTCAGCTTGTTCAAGATAATCGATGCACATTCTTAGCGATCCATCTTTCTTTTTAACAAATAACAGTAGAACACCCCATGGTGAAAAGCTAGGGCGTACAAATCCCTTGTTCACCAATTCTTCTAGTTGAATTTTTAGCTCCTTCAACTCGGCTGGAGCCATTCTATATGGATTTTTTTATACCGGTTCAGCTACAGGATACGTGTCGATCACAAATTCAATTTCCCGATCAGGGGGAAAACCCGGAAGATCGCCAAAAAATATCTCGGGAAATTCTCAGATCACTTGAATTTTTTGAATTTTCTGCTTGGGTTGTCTTTGTACATCAATTACGCTTGCCAAATACTCTTCACATCTTGTTTTCAACAACCGTGGAGCTTCTATGCTCGACACAATAGGCATCTTCCAAACATTCCTCATCGCTTGTAAGGAGTACGCCTCTTCGTTCGGCGGCTGAAAATTGACTATTCGAGTCTGACAATTAATTATAGCAAAATGTCAAAACAGCCAATCCATGCCCAATATAACTTCGTATTCTTTCATTTCCATAGCTATAAAATCCGACTCCAGGACTCGCCTATTCACCGTAGCCATACAACTAGGTAGAATATAATTGAGATGCAATCGTTCGCCAGACTGTAACATGACATCATAAAAATGTTCATCTATCATTGGCAAACAATTGAGTTAGACCATGAATACAATCGATATGAACGAATGTGTGGCACCAGAATTATTCAATGTATATGCAGGCACACTATTGATTAGAAGTGTATCTGAAACAACTGCAGGTTGCTCGTCATCCTCTGGCTCGATCATGGCGTATACTTGGGGATTAGCCATTGGTTGCTCCTTTTTCATTCGGGGGCAATCTTTCACCATATGTCCCATCTCCTTGCATTTGAAACATTGGCTTGTGCCAGCAATGTATTTCCCAAAATGTCTTTTCCCACAATTTGAGCATACACCATTCTAAGGGGGTCCTTGAACTCGTTTTCCCTAGTCATTATCTGGTTGGTCTTCATTTGGCCGCTTTGTTCCCCTTTGATTTTGCCACCCTTTTCCCTGTTGTTGAGGTTGTGCTTGTTTTGCAAACCTTTTCTGAGACTCCTGATACCACTCGAACTTCATTTCAACTTCTTCAATCTCCAAGGCCTTGGCTCCTACGCTGGTTTAGCTTGTATTTTTGGTACTAGTCGTCTTCACGCCTCGATAGATCTCTAACTTCAGGCCTTTGGTAAATTGATAAATTTTCAACTCATCAGTTGCCACCAAGTGTGGGGCAAACCTAGAAAAGGCTTCAAAGTGTCGTATGTATTCCTCAACAGTTCCAGTTTGGCGGTGGTGTATGAAGTCTACCATCTTTGCCGTTCAGACAGCTCGGCTAAAATATTTGGTGTTGAATGCCTCCTTGAAGTCACTCCAAGTCTTTCACAGCTTAGTTTCCTGTGATTATTCCTTTGTTCACCACCTCAATATTCTTCCAGATATTGGGATTGGCGATCCACTAATTTTACCAATCTATCGACTATACTTTCATTGTCATGACTTGTTACTTCATCAATAGATCGCGTAACTCTTGGCATCTCTTACTAATCCTATCACAGAGCAAACAATACATATAAATAATACATTCAAACAAGACAAGTGAAACATACTTACTGTGGATGAAGCATTTATGTGCGAAGCTTGCATCCTTAAGTAGTCTATAGAATCAGTTTTAAAAATTGGTGCACTCTAATACCATGTTTGTCACACCCCGTAAAACTTTTCTTAAAAAATGAATGAGGTAAAACTTTTCTTTCTTTACAAAGTTCCTCTTGAATTCTTTTTCGTGAAAACATACCGGAAGGCTTTAAATATAATTTGTAGTAAACCCGACATTTACTTGAAATAAGACATTGTTAATCAAAATATCCATCAAATAAAATACCGCAAAGCTCATATAACACATAGTTTAATCAAAACATGTAATATACATAATAAATATCTTTACACATCATCATTTAACAAAAATAAACTTTTAAAACACATCATTGTTCAAAGATAAACACTCCAAAATACTTCAAATGTACATCATGACATCCCCACCGGTTAGCACTTAACGATTCAAGCTTCCCGCATCGGATCCGCCTCCTCCACGACATGATTGTTACATCAAACAGGGAGGGCTAAGTCCCTTACCTTCATCTTCATAACCTACATCACAAAGCATAACCTATGAGCCTAAAGCTTAGTAAGTAATCGAATGAGCCTATATGCCTGATATGAGCATGACGTTTCTTGAAAAACATGCACATTCATTTCAGTTTTTATTGTTGTCTTGACTTAACTTGACATGTGTGAGCGTCACATTGTATGAAGTTGAATAGGCACCATATGGCCTCCATGAGGCAGCCAATTCCGCCTTCTCCCATAACTTGATCTTGACTTTACATACATTTATGCATTGGATGATGAATGTGTCCCATACCAGCTTTATCATCTGTTGGTTGACATTTTGAAAACATGCATGGGAAAACATGTTCGTATCTTTCATAAAACATGATTCATACATATGCATGACATGATAACATAGTTTAAGTACATGCAACATAATGCATCAAACGTCTCACATGTCAACAGTAATAAACATTCCTAGTATATACTTGACTTAACTTAACTCTTGACTTATGATAATGCATAAACATCAAACAATGTCAATAAAGCACCAATAAAACCGAAAGCACTTGGGTCGGTGTACGGTGCGATACACACCAACAAAATATCATTAATAACATTATCATAAAAATAAACAACTCCTAAGACATTCTTACTTAATGGATATCTAAGTAATCATAAACATCATCCTTATGTCCTATCCTTTGTGATGTAGTCCCACAAGGGCCAAACACATGCAATGATTACTTACTTGGATTTCTTAGTTTTAGCTTTGTATTCTGAATCCTTAATGATCCAATGCGCTTGCTTATATACCTTAACATCATAAAATAAAACAATATAAGCCAAATTCGGAATACCCTATTTCACCATACACTTGTGGAATCCATAACTTTGTCGACAGAATTTTGATCAATACACTTAAGGTACCAATTTCAACCTAAAATTGTTGGCTATATTTCATTGAAAGACATTATGACCAATTTCTAATTCGAAGATTTCATAAAACTTGCATTCAAGAAACCAGGTAACGTGACTTGTAATTTGTATACCCATAAACTATCTTTATAATTTCATGCATTTTTAACCATATAACACCATTTCCATCACTTATAATCTAATCTAGAATAAACGTAGGTGCTGTTCAATAACAAACTTTGTACCTAAAGGTTAAGTTCGTGGTCTTCCTTCCTCCTTGCACTTTTAATCCTTAAATACCAAAATTCTTGTACTAAACACTAAAACCTCATACTTTGATTTCATACCCTAATTTTTTCACACGAATTTGGAGAGGATTTAGAGAGAAGAGAGATCTACGAGAGAGAGCTGAGGGTCAGGATGGCTAATAGCTGAAGACTCCAACAAAGTTTATCCCTTTGGAAGGTGAGTCATGTGGTTCAAGCATGAGGTGTGACCATCCAAGCTCATCACCTCTTCACGCATGAGGTGTCACCATCTTTTCCACGTGGCACTTCCCTATTGGTCCATCCTTAATTAATCATGCATTGACTTTCCTAAAGTTTCATTGAAAAGTTAATACTTCAGCAATAAGATGTCAACCTCTCATTCAAGGTGTCGACCCTTAATAAAACCCGAGAGTTTCAAGGGGTGACCCCTTTTAAAATTTTCATAACTTTTGTGCCACAACTCGGAATTCACTAATTCAAAAACTCATCTTTTTCTTATTAAGTCTCGTGTAACTTTGTATAAGATTTAAACTTCAAACTATGCGTATAACATAATCAAATATACGAAATACCAAACATTGCTCAAAATCCATAATTCTATAGTCTGATTTTCCTTCACCAAGTTCAAATAAACATAACTTCCTCTATAAAAGTCCAATAAAATTGATCTACTGATCAATATTCTTATCCTGACGTCTACTACAACTTTGCATAAGAACACTTTGCCAAGTATGCTCTTCTAAGGCATGATATGATTATAACACAGAAACTGCTCTGTTACAACATTCCAACCTTCAGGGTCTAAGATTCATAAATTTCTCTATATGTTTTTAAATCAAGAAATTCTTGTTGCTATAGTTTCATCTACTAATCTATTAAATTCCATTAAAAGAAATCAACTTCATGTTAAGACTCTAAAACCTCAGAATTAGGTAATTACCAATATTGATTTTGATTCATCGATTCATTACTTATAAGGTGTAATTTCATCTCCATATTCTTGTTTTCTTAGCACATTTCATTATTTAACCATAAAACATTATATTCACATAATGTTATTGTACATCAAAAAGTTGGGTGTTACAGTTAAATGTTCAAGGGTTTTCGGATTCAGAGTTCAAGGGTTAAAGGTTCATTGTTCAAGGGTTCTAGGGTTTGTGATGCGCTATGGGAATGGTGGTTGGGTCGGTTAAGGAGAAATGGGGAGAGAAAAGAGGGGGAAAATGGGAAAGGTTGGCTCGGGTGAAGGAAAAGCAGGGTCAAATGTCTCCAGCCAGATCTCTGGCGGAATACGAGGTTAGATGCTGAAATTTGGAGAGAATTTGGATAAGGGTGAGAGGATTTATGGGTCAAAAGATCACGGTACATGAATGAGGGAATCAGAAAATATACAGAAAATGTCTAAAGCGCTCAAAAAGGAGCAGCTTGGGAAAGGAAGATTGGAAAGTTGTAAACGGAAGGATAATCCCAAACGAAGGAGAAGCTTTGGGGTTGACACCCTTACCTTGGATTCCACTAAAACGTGGCTGAAGGAGTGTTGTATGGCATAGCTAACCCAAGCTTGAGAGGTAGCCAAAATCGGAGTGGAGCTCTCGGTTGATGCCGGATATGACTCATCGGAAAACCCGAGTCTTGGAGGAGGAGAAACCACCAAGGAAATGAGATGCAAAATGCAGTCTTTAAATTCAAACTTCACTGACTGTAAATAAGCTCAAAGTGAGCTTAAAATCACATCCAAGCTCGGGAGGGTGGGCTCCCAAAAATTAAAAAAAAAACACATTACTCGAAATGGCAAAACAAGGAAGAAAAACAGCTAGGTGGTCCTCCTAGAGTTACCCGAAAAGGAAGCACCAAGGCTGACCATGGTCCTCTCCTTCAACACTCCCACCTGAAGCACAAAAGAGGGTTCTCACGTGACTAACCCTGCAGGAAATAAAACCCTAACTCTAACCAATACAATCCACCTTTTTCCATATGGCAATTATTCAACCAAAAGGGATCAAAACGCTAAATGACATAATAAAATGGGTCTTCATCCCTCCATGTGAGCTTGGGCTGATGAAGTACCCGAGTGAAATGGGCTTGGACTTCCCTTCTCAAAATCTTGGATGGACCATCTAATGTTCGGACCACCGGCTAGGCATATATTGTCTTGGGCCACCTCCACCTTGATTTGCAAGTATTGTGGAAAATTCCCAAGTGAGAAGATTTTTAGGCTATCCTTGATCATCCAAAGTTGACGGGTACTGGGTTCTAGGGTTTAGTTTTTAGGGTTTCAGGGTTTCAGGTTTTAAGGGTTCTAGGGTTTAGTTTTTAGGGTTTCATAGTTTCAGGGATCAAGGGTTCCAGGGTTCCATGTTTTAGTTTTTAGGCTTCCAAGGTTTAAGGTTCTAGGGTTTTAGATTAATGGTTTTAGGGTTCAGGGTTCAAAAGTTCAGGGTTCAGAGTTTGAGGGATCCAGTGTTCTTCTATTCAATGTTCACAGTTCTAGGGTTCCAGAGGTCTAGGGTTCAGGGTTCTTGGGTTCCAAGGTTCACAACTCATTATTCTAGGGTTCCATGGTCAAGGGTTTAGGGTTCGGGGTTCTAAGGTTTAGAATTTCAAGGTTCAAGGTTCCATGGTTCTTGAGTTTAAGGGTCCAAAGTTAAGTTTTCTAGGGTTCCAGGGTTTAGGCGTCAAGATTCTAGGGTTCTAGTGTTTAACAGTTCCACGGTTCAAGGTACAGGGTTCAAAGTTCATGGTTCCAGGGTTCGATTCTTCCATTGTCCAGGCTTTACGGTTTAGGGTTTGAAGGTTGGGAGTTTCAGGGTTCCGGGTTTCAAGGGTTCAAGGTTCCAAAGTTTAGGGTTCCAAGGTTCAGGGTTTACAGTTCAAGGATCATGATTCAGGCTTCAAGGGTTCTAGTGTTCATGGTTTAAGGGTTCTAGGTTTCAGGGCTCAAAGTTCTAAGGTTTAGGCTTCCAAGGTTTAGCGTCAGGTTCTATGGTTCAGGGTTCGAGGGTCTGGGGTTTAGGGTTACAAGGGTACATGTTTCTAGGGTTCAAGGTACATAATGCTAGGGTTCAAAGTTCAAGGATTGATGATTTAGTGTTTAGGATTCCAATGTTTTGAGTTCTGAAGTTCATGGTTTAGGGTTCATGGTTCATGATTTAGTGTTCAATGGTTCCAGTGTTCTAGGTTTACAAATTTCAGGGTTAAGGGTTACAAGGTTCAAGGTTCCACAGTTCCCCGTTTCTTGTTTAAAGGGTTCAACGCTCAATGTTCCAGGTTTCCAGCGTTCAAGGTTTAGGATTCCAAGGTTCAGAGTTCCACTGTTAAGGGTTCGTAGGTTCTAAGTTTCAGGGTTCTGGGGTCAAAATTCAGGTTCAAGGGTCCAGGGTTTAAGGTTCAAGGTTTTAAGGTTCTAAGGTTAGGGGTTCATTGTTTGAGGTTACTGGGTTCAGGGTTCAATGTTCCAGGGTTATTCACATGATTACATTAAGGGTTTTAGGGTTTATGGTTTAGGTTTCCAAGGTTTAGGGTTCTAGGGTAAATCTCAAGGGTTCTATGTTCCAGGGTTCCAGGGTTTAGGCTTCAGGATTTAGCATTCTAGGGTCTAGGTGACACGCTCGGGGTTAGGAGGTGTCGGGAGAAAAGGGGACAAATGGGAAGACAAGACAATCTGCCGAGAATAAGAAGTTAGGCCGCAACAGAGGATTGGAGCAATGAGAACTCCAAATTCATACAGGGACTTGGACTAGAAATTGGAAGACTTAATCTTTAGGTATTCGACTAAGTTTCGGCACATTTTCAGGGCAACGCACGTGGGAATTATTAAAATGGCACGGGAATACTTTTGGGTGTACAAAACAGACACAAACCAGAAAACAGTGCAGTGGATATGGAAAGACTTCTGCACAACTTCCAATGCAGGCAATCTGGGAAGGCGGAAATTGGCAGAAACTAACTCCAATGAAAGGGGAGGAAAATGCAAGTGGTTTGAGGGAAAAGACAAGGTTAGATTAAAAGATATGAGGGAGTGAAAATTGATGGACAGAATTACTCGATTTCAGAATTCGAGTAGGAGGAAGTGGAAAAACACTTGCACAACTTTGATGGGGAGGGCCTGTGGATAAAAATAGAAGAACAGATGTTTCAGGACAGGAAAGTGGAACTCACAGCAAAAACTTTAGGGCTTTTTTTTCACGGGAAACAGAAAATGACACGGAGTGGACTTTTGTTGCACTAAAACCACTCGGGTAGATGACAAGGGCAACAAACAACACTCAAACAATCACAATTGCAAACAACAACGGGATGAGAGCTATGGGGGTTTCCAAACTCACCTTTGATCCTAAACAAGTGAGGAAGGGAGGTTGGAATAAGGCTTAGTGACTCTAGCTAAGACACCAACACCGTTACAAAGCAAAAATCAAAGGATATTACTCACCTTTGAATTGCTTTGCCGTGAGAGAAAATGGGAGAGCTTCAAGCTTCAACATTCAACATTTTATAATCTGTAAATGCTGAGAAAGGAAGGGTAAAAACCCTCCTTCCCACGAGCTACAAAAGGCATATGATTATCACCTATAATCCTAAGTGCTAAACCAACAACAAGGTATGGTAAATGGGGCCCACCCTTGACTTTCATCACCAACAAGAGTGATGGTCACTAAGGGAAGGTAAAACCCATCCCTAAGGCTTCCTAAGGATCTCCCACTTGCAGCCACGTAATTAACTTACAACAAAAAAAAGAAGTAAGGAGCTTGCATGGTTTTCACGTGAACCAAAAACCTAATAGATGGGCCAAACCGATGATGGAATGTCCATAATCAAATGGACTTGAACACTTGTATCTTTTGGGCTAATGGTTGGGCACTTCCATGGGCTGCTAGCTGCTGCTCCCATGAAGGACAAAGATGAAATTCAGCCTTCCTTTCCGTTGGGGCCAAACATGGCCATGGATCAGCCACCATGGGTTGGATGCTCTTGAGCCGTTCCATCTTCTGGAGGCCTCTGTAATGGCGATTGTTGGCTGGGAATTTGTTGTCCAAAGTTTATGCTCTGCCCCATTTTGGAAACCTTAAGATGTGGGCCACATTTTTGTAGAAGCACGTTTGTCAAAAACAGGTCCGTAAGGTGGTCGAAAAGGCTGCACAAGCCTCGAAGGTCAGCTTGGGCCGAAACCATAAATGTTGTTTTCATCACCATGGATGTTTTGATCACCCTTCCATGCCACGGGTACACTAAGTACCCTTACATGTGCACAAATTTAAGCTACTAATTATCCTCCTAATTATTACATAAAACTAACTAAATTATTACACAAAGTTGTCAAAAGGAAAACATGCTTTCCCCTTCATGTTTTGGTGATTTGGGGCCACCTTAATGTGCCACCCTTGAACTCCTCTTCCTTCATCAAGTGTGGTTGGCCCATGAAATGCATCAACCTCACTTGACAACTAGGGCTCACCATGCCCTTCATCTTTGGCTTCTTGATTAAACCTTTATAAAACAAGCTTCCTACAAAATCAACAAACTCATTAGAAAATAGTTTACTTCCGCTTCTAGATGTGCTAATCCGTGGCACATCACTAGGGTTGATCGTTCTAGGGTTCTAGGTTCTAGGGTTCAATGTTCACTATTCCAAAGTTCTAAGGTTCAAGGTGCAGGATACTAGGTGACATGCCCGAGAGCCGCCACCACCCGTAGGGCATGATAACTCGTGGCCGTGCAAGACAATTTGCTAACTTGTTTGCTGATTTTGCAGGTGTAACATTGCCTTTAATGGACCTCTTAGATGATCCCTCACCCCTTGAAAAAGAGTTTCCCAAACATTGTTTGCATTGGGAATTTGAAGAGGAGAAGTTGACAACCAATGCCCAAAGCCCTTCTTGCCGAGACAACCTATCCGAGCCTCGGCCATGTCCAACTTCAAAAGAAGGTAAAGCCGACTTCACTTTGTCCACCATGGGAGAGGACGCTGTTCAAGTGTGGTCCAAGAAGGATGCAAGTGATCATATCTATTTGTCAATGGACAAGTGATGGACCGAACCTTGCCTAAAATCCTCTTTACTTTGAACACGGATTGGAGACCAATAAATCAAAGGAGAGGTTGATCCAACAATGGAGGTTTGCTAGTTCACCACTTGGAGATTTTTTGCTTGTTTAGAGTACTTGTAAATTGTAATTATTCTATGACACGCCCGTGGATAGGAGAGGTGTCGGGAAGATAGAAGACAAAAGGAAATAAACAATCTTCCACGAACAAGAGGAGGAATTGGCAGAAATAGGGGAGAAAGCTGGTTAAGGCTCCAAAATTACACGTGCGTTTGGGCTAATATTTTGTGGACTTAAACGTCAAAGGTCGGGCTAGGTTTGGTCCAAACTTCGGACTGATATCACGTGTATAACTTAAAATGACACGGGCCTACTTTCTATCACACAAACAGACAAAATCAGTTTTGATAGAATAGTGGTAAAGGAAGACCTCTGCACAACTTTCGATGTGAGTAATCTGGGAAGCCTAAAATTTTCAGAAGATAACTTCAATGAAAGAGGAAGAGAATGGTAGGGTTTGGAAGGAAAACACACGGCAGGATTATAAGTTATGAAAGTTTGGAGATAGGTCGACAAAATGGGTCCGAAAAGAGTGCTCCAATAGAAAGCTGGAGGAAGGAACGTGCATAACTTCTAATCGATGAAATCTGGGAGTGACATGCCAAAGCAAATATTTCCAGACGTGAATGAGGGGTTTATAAACCAAATTTCATAAAAATTAGCACACGGAAATCACAACTTGGCACGGGGGAAACAAATTGAGGACCTTGAGAGTTTTCGGGTGGGTAGTTTTCGAACACAAAGCACAAATGGCCAAAAGGCTGATTATGGATGAAGGCTATGGGATGTTTAGACTTACCTTGGTCCAACAGAGGTGGAGGAAACCCGAACTAGGGCTTAGTGACTCTAGCAAGACACCAACACCAATGACAAAAGAAGACTAAGGATATTACTCACCTAAGCCTTGGATTGCCGTGAGAAAAAGAGGGGCTTGAGAGCTCAAAGCTTCTTCAAAGTTTATCCAATTTTTTTCTGCCTTCCAAAAGACGTGGAAGAGGGCTTCATACCCTTTAAAAAAAAACACCAAATAAAAAAAATGAACCTAAATTAGGGTAATGATTAGCTAAAAAAAATAGGTGTTAGGTGAGAAAAGGGACCCATCACCCACTTGCAAGCCAACCAAAACCCTAACTCACGTCCAAACCAAACTAAAAAAGACACTAAGGAGTTTGGAAGAGAAGACTCTCCCAAAACTCCAGCAAAAAGGGGG
>QAOC01041996.1:332035-389279 GCA_003255005.1 Begonia fuchsioides | reverse complement strand
GGGGGGGGGGGGGGGGGGGAAAGGTTCAAAACCGAACCACTTCAAGAAAGAGTGGTTCAACCCGAACCATTTCCCCAACCAACTTCAAGTACTACCACTATTACATCATTACAAGCATTTTAACTAAACAAAAATCTTCACGTGAGATGCTAGCAAACTTTCATTGGGGAATTCCTTGGGCTTGACTAATTGGGCTCCAAACTGTGCCCAAATTGAGGAAGGGTTAGGTCCGGCTCGGTTCATCCTTTTGGGGAGTAACCCAAGGGTAATTGGATAGAGTCATTGGCTCCCTTCCTGGACCATGCTTGTATGGTCTCTCCTCCATTGCTGGACTCATATGAAACGCCCCCCTCTTCCTTTGGAATTTGGCAAGGCCGAAGCTCGGGTAGGCTTTCTTGGCACATAAGGCCTTGGACATCGGCTGCCTTCTCCTTCTCTCCAAACTCCCACCAAATGCAATGTTTAGGATGCTCCTTGTCAACCGGGGTGGGAGCATCTAAGAGATACACGGGTGGCATTGTTATCCCTGCCCAATCAACAAACATGTTAGTAAAACTCCTTGCTCGGCTACGGGTCATCACACCCTCTGGTTGGTGAGAGCTTTCGGGCATGTCATGGCTCTCGGGTGTGTCATCCCCTCTGGGTGTTTGAGGATTTGTCCTCAAATCTAAGGGGTTCTCCACAGCTTCCTCCTCTTCATTGTCATCCACATATGGTGATAAGTCTTGTACGTTGAATGAGGCCGAGACTCCATAATCCCCGGGTAGCTTCAATTTATAAGCATTGTTGTTGATTTTCTCTATGATCTCAAAAGGGCCATCGGCTCTTGGAAGAAGCTTGGACTTTGTTTGTTTTGGAAATCTATCCTTCCTTAGATGCAGCCACACCAAATCACCAACATTCAATTCTACATTCTTTCGGCCTTGGTTGGCAAATTTCGCATAGGAAGAATTCTTCTTTTCAATTGCCTTTCGCACCTTCTCATGCAAACTTTTAACTTGCTTGGCCTTGCTTGCTCCATCGGGGTTGGCAACATCTTTAGACGGTAATGGCACCAAATCAAGTGGTGTCAAGGGATTGAACCCGTAGACTACCTCAAAGGGTGTAGCTTGCGTTGTGCTATGCTTGCTTCGGTTATATGCAAACTCCACAAAGGGCAATTGAATGTCCCAATCCAACAACTTCTTTCCTACTACACTTCTCAATAAACTCCCCAAGGACCGGTTGACAACTTCGGTTTGGCCATTGGTTTGGGGATGGAATGAAGTGCTAAACAATAATTTTGTCCCAAGCTTTCTCCACAAGGTTTTCCAAAAGGCACTTAAAAACTTTGTATCTCTATCCGAAACTATAGAAATAGGGATACCATGTAAACGTACCACTTCCTTGAAGAAGAGCTCGGCAATTTGGCTTGCATCATTTCTCTTGGCACATGGCACAAAATGTGCCATCTTTGAGAATCGGTCCACCACCACCATTATTGCCTCCTTGCCTCTACTTGTCCGATGGAGTCCCAAGACGAAATCCATGCTGATCTCCACCCAAGGATGGCTAGGAATAGGCAATGGCATATACATTCCTTGAGGGAGAACTCGGCTTTTGGCTTTTTTGCAAACAATGCACTTCTCCACCCATTTGTGCACATCCCTAATCATGTGAGGCCAATGGAAATGTTCTTTGAGTGCCTCCATTGTCTTCTTGTCCCCGAAGTGTCCAGCAAGGCCCCCTTCATGAGCTTCCTTGATAAGTGATTCCCGGAGTCCACCTTGAGGGATGCATAATCGGCCACCTTTGAAAAGGTATCCATCCGAGAGGTAATGTCCACAATCTTCTTTGTTCAAGCTCCTTTCAAACAATATTCCAAAGTCTGGATCTGCCTTGTAAGCTCCCTTGATCCATTCGAATCCCAAAATTCTAGAGTTGAGCTCGGTTAGGAGGATAGTGCGCCTAGAAAGTGCATCGGCCACTATGTTGGTTTCTCCCTTCTTATACTTGATGATGTAAGGAAAACGTTCAAGGAACTCCACCCATTTAGCATGTCTCTTGCTAAGCTTTCCTTGACTTTTAATATGTTTGAGAGCTTCATGGTCGGTATGGATTATAAATTCCTTTGGGAGGAGATAGTGCTGCCACACTTCAATTATTCTCATCAACGCATACATTTCCTTGTCATAAGTGGAGTAATTCAAGGCTGCCCCTTTGAGCTTTTCACTAAAGTAAGCCACGGGTCTTCCTTCTTGCATTAAACCAGCTCCTATGCCTAGCCCCGAGGCATCACAATCAATCTCAAACACCTTATTGAAATCCGGAAGTATGAGGAGAGGAGCATTGCAAAGAGCCTCCTTGATCCGATTGAAACTTTGTTGGCAAGCCGGGGTCCATTCAAACTCCTTCCCTTTTTTAGTGCAATCCGTGAGAGGGGCCACAATGGTACTAAACCTGACATGCCTCGGGTTGCACCATCCATCACCGAACCGAGAGAGGCTATCACCCGAGCTCGGGCTCGGGTATTTTCTAACAAGTTTGTTCCTTTTGTAGGAAAGGAAATACAAGGACTCAATATATTGGAGCCTACCTTGGAGGACAAAGGAAATCCAAAGCCATTGAATTTTGATGTAAACACAAAGCCCAAGTGGTCCATGAAGGAGGGAGAATGTTCCCTTTGAAATACAAGATGTAACACACAAGATGTAACACTTAGCTTTAGGTTTAATATTTGCAAACAAACTTTGTATTTATATTTAAACTTTTGTGCATGGCAATGTAAGGTCCATTTAGGCGCAAACGTGGCTGCCTTTTGGTGGAGAAGGGACCACATGCTAGTTGTCAAAGCCACCAAGCATGGGGACCACGTTTTGGATTCGGCTCAGTTGGACCTCTGAAGCTGTTTGGGCCTTTTTGAAGATCTTCCCAGCCTTAAAGGAAAATTACGTCTTCTGTAGAAATGTAGCCAACTTCACAAGTTTTCCATAGAGGGGTGGAAAATGAAAATTGGACTCCGATTTCTTAGTGTAACGAAGCCATTACAGAGAGTCCAGTGCCAGAAAGCTATCCGGGAAGAACACTTTCCTCTTTTGAAGTCAACAAGCCTCAACACATTGGTCCAAGCCCAATTCCAAGGTATAAGGACGTCTGAATCTCATCCTTTTGAATGTGTTTTTTTCAGCTTTACCAACTTACTTTTAGGGTTAGGGTTTGCAAAATGGGTTTCCATGGGTGTGGTGTGGGTTTTATCTTTTGCATGGGTTTTGTATGGGTATTGCATGGGTTTGAAGTGGGTTTCCTTTTTGGCCAAGAGGGGCTCTCGGTTGGCAGCCAAGGGAGTGAGCCAACCTCAGGGACCACCTCCCTTTTTGGTTCCCCTTTTCCGATAATGTTTGGGTGGTCCTTTCCCCCTTTCTCTTTTGTGCCACACCAAATCGGGTGAGTCAAGTGTATGTCGTCCGATTAGAACTCTCTTCTTCCATGTGTTGGGGATTAAAACAACCCTTCACCGAGGATGAGAGTTGGTTGAATTTGAATACAAAAAAGTGCTTGGCATTTTCTCTCCTTGGCTGTGGATTTTCCAGCAACCAAGACTCGGCTCTCCGGTGAGTAATATCCGGCGACTTCCGAGAGGTTCTCCTAGGTTTTGGCTTCCCTTCCGAGCTAGGGAAAGCTAGGCCTTGCTACACGACTTCAACCACATCCCCGTGGTCCTAGGGTAAGCGTGTAATTCCCATAGCTCATCTCCACCCCTCCGGTAACTCACATTTTCCGGCCATCCCCATTTCCCCTCCGATAACCACCTTTTTGGCACCCGATAATCCCCTCTGCATATCTTCCGTTTCCCTAAATCTTTCACCCTAATTTTTGGAGGTTGAGCTCCTCCCTCATCCACAAATCATCCCTCCAAATCTAGGTTACAAACTCTGTATGCAACCCGAGAACCTCCTGTTTCAATATCACCCATTTTTCGGTCCATTTCTTTCCCTTTCTTTTCACCCGAGTCCCTTTCTCTCCTTTTCACATCCTTGAAGCGTGTCATTTGGTATCAGAGCCATAAATCTCTCCCCACCTTCCTCTTCCCCTCTTTTTTATTCTATTTTGAAGATTAAGGAATGATGACAGGAAATGGTTTTCATGACAACCACAACCGGGAGTCGGTTCCACCAAATATCCCGAGTGTTAAAACTACTCCAACCCCGAGTTTGGAAATCCCGAGATCTAACATCCAAAGCCAACTAGATGATCTCCATAGAAGGTTTGATACTGTTCTTCAAAGATTGGAGGTTGTTACTTCCCCATTGAGGTCATCTCCGAACGCTCCCCCAAGGAGAAGATCCCGGCAACATGCACCGGAGCACTTGGATGATGATTTTGGTCACTATGGACAACCACACCGAGAAAATGAGCTGAGGCACAGCAAGGTAATCATCCCAACCTTTAATGGTTCATGTGATGGAGAATCATATTTTGATTGGGTTGACAAAGTAGATAGAATATTTGAATGTTTTAATTTTTCCGAGAAGCTTAAATTGAAAATGGTATCCTTGGAATTAACCGGATATGCTAGTCTTTGGTGGGATAGCTTAAAATCTCAAAGAAGACGTGATGGAGAAGATAGTATTACTACTTGGAGAATTATGAAAAGAATTATGAGAAAGAGGTTTGTACCGAGCTACTATAAACGAGACCTATTTCTCCATTTCCAAACCTTAAAACAAGAAAACCTCTCGGTGGAGGAGTATTTTATCGAATTCGAGATCCTTATGTTTCGGTGTGACCTTGATGAATCCGAGGAAACAATCATTGCAAGGTTCTTGAGAGGTTTAAACAAGGAGATTAGAAACATGTTAGAGTTACAACCAATGGATATTTTGGATGATGTGCTCCAACGTGCCATGATGGTGGAGAGACTAGTGAAAAGAAAAGGAAGAAAAGTGTTTAACCAATTTGTTTCCGAAACCACTCTTCCATACAAATCATTTTTGAAGGAGGAACCACAGCCACTTTATGTGAAGCCTTGGTGCCAAATGGAAGAGGATAATGAACAAATACCCGAAGAGGATGATGAACAAGTACCAAAGGATGAAGGTCAAGGACCCGAGAAGGAGACTTTCCATGCTCATGAAGTGGTGGAAACAATTTTTAATGATAAAGAACCCAAGGAGGAAACTTTCTTTGCTCAAGTAGTGGTAGAAGAAGTTGGCGAAGATCAAAAATCCGAGAAGGAGATTTCCGACAATCATGAAGTGTTGGAAGGAATTAGTGAAAGTCAAGGACTCAAAAAAGAGACTTTCCTCACTCATAAAGTGAACTTGGAATTTTTAATTGGTGATTACAAGGACAAGGTTCTATGTGTTGTTGTTCCCGATGCTCTTTTAAGGAGATTTATTTCCCTAACCAAACTTTTTACTAACTTCTTTGGTTTTGACGGGATAAAGGAAGCTTATAAGGGTAATCAAGACCTTGGCCCTTGTTTTGAATTGAGACTAAAGAAGGTAGATTGTGGCTATCATTTGATGAATGACTACTTAGTCGAGAATGACAATCTTTGCATCTCTAGTGGGAGAATCCGTGAATCCCTCATCAAGGAAGCTAATGGAAGTTCCTTGGCAAGCCACTTTGATGAGATAAAGATCATGGAAATCTTTATAGAACACTTTTATTGGACGCACTTTGAATGGGTATTGAATGATCTCAAGATTGATATTAATCGGGAATTGACTAGTTCTAAAAGTGTCTCGGATGAGAAGAGTTGTCACGACATTGAAGTCCTTGACCCAAACGGAGCCAAGAAGTTCAAGCTAGTAAAGATGACGCATAACTATGGATGTGAAGCTATGCAAAGAGACACCAAATCTTATACCGAGATTGCTAACCGAAGAAGAAAGAAGGTAAAGTTCAAGGTAAGAGATTTGGTTTGGCTTAGCCTAGAGAGGGAGATGTTTACGAAACAAAGGTGTTCAAAGATAGATCCTAAAGGTGAAGGTCCTTTCAAAATTTTGGAGAATGTTACTCAAAATTCCTTCAAGCTTGAGTTACCCAAAAAATTTGGAATTGCAGCCACTTTACACATTTGTTGTCTATCTTCTTATGTCGATGATGATGAGGATTACAAGGAGAAGGAGGAGCTGCCCTTGGATTTGAGGTCAAATCCTCAACAACCCCGGGAGGATGACATGCCTCGGGTTGCACCATCCATCACCGAACCGAGAGAGGCTATCACCCGAGCTCGGGCTCGGGTATTTTCTAACAAGTTTGTTCCTTTTGTAGGAAAGGAAATACAAGGACTCAATATATTGGAGCCTACCTTGGAGGACAAAGGAAATCCAAAGCCATTCAATTTTGATGTCAACACAAAGCCCAAGTGGTCCATGAAGGAGGGAGAATGTTCCCTTTGAAATACAAGATGTAACACTTAGCTTTGGGTTTAATATTTGCAAACAAACTTTGTATTTATATTTAAACTTTTGTGCATGGCCATGTAAGGTCCATTTAGGCGCCAACGTGGCTGCCTTTTGGTGGAGAAGGGACCACATGCTAGTTGTCAAAGCCACCAAGCATGGGGACCACGTTTTGGATTCGGCTCAGTTGGACCTCTGAAGCTGTTTGGGCCTTTTTGAAGATCTTCCCAGCCTTAAAGCAAACTTACGTCTTTTGTAGAAATGTAGCGAACTTCACAAGCTTTCCATAGAGGGGTCGAACATGAAAATTGGACTCCGATTTCTTAGTGAAACGAAGCCATTACAGAGAGTCCAGTGCCAGAAAGCTACCCGGGAAGAACACTTTCCTCTTTTGAAGTCAACAAGCCTCAACACATTGGTCCAAGCCCAATTACAAGGTATAAGGACGTCTGAATCTCATCCTTTTGAATGTGTTTTTTTTAGCTTTACGAACTTACTTTTAGGGTTAGGGTTTGCAAAATGGGTTTCCATGGGTTTGGTGTGGGTTTTATCTTTTGCATGGGTTTTGTATGGGTATTGCATGGGTTTGAAGTGGGTTTCCTTTTTGGCCAAGAGGGCCTCTCGGTTGGCAGCCAAGGGAGTGAGCCAACCTCGGGGACCACCTCCCTTTTTGGTTCCCCTTTTCCGGTAATGTTTGGGTGGTCCTTTCCCCTTTCTCTTTTGTGCCACACCAAATCGGGTAAGTCAAGTGTATGTCGTCCGATTAGAACTCTCTTCTTCCATGTGTTGGGGATTAAAACAACCCTTCACCGAGAATGAGAGTTAGTTGAATTTGAATACAAAAAAGTGCTTGGCATTTTCTCTCCTTGGCTGTGGATTTTCCAGCAACCAAGACTCGGCTCTCCGGTGAGTAATATCCGGCGACTTCCGAGAGGTTCTCCTAGGTTTTGGCTTCCCTTCCGAGCTAGGGAAAGCTAGGCCTTGCTACACGACTTCAACCACATCCCCGTGGTCCTAGGGTAAGCGTGTAATTCCCATAGCTCATCTCCACCCCTCCGGTAACTCACATTTTCCGGCCATCCCCATTTCCCCTCCGATAACCACCTTTTTGGCACCCGATAATCCCCTCTGCATATCTTCCGTTTCCCTAAAGCTTTCACCCTAATTTTTGGAGGTTGAGCTCCTCCCTCATCCAAAAATCATCCCTCCAAATCTCGGTTACAAACTCTGTATGCAACCCGAGAACCTTCTGTTTCAATATCACCCATTTTTCGGTCCATTTCTTTCCCTTTCTTTTCACCCGAGTCCCTTTCTCTCCTTTTCCCATCCTTGAAGCATGTCAAAACCCCTTTATAAACTTCCTATAAAATGAAGCCAATCCATGAAAACTTCTAATATCCGAAACATATTTTGGAATTGGCCATTCCCGTATTGCTTCTATTTTGCTTGGATCTACTTCCATTCCATCCTTAGAGAGTATGATACCGAGGAAGTTCACCTTCT
Source organism: Begonia fuchsioides (assembly GCA_003255005.1). Taxonomy (NCBI): domain Eukaryota; kingdom Viridiplantae; phylum Streptophyta; class Magnoliopsida; order Cucurbitales; family Begoniaceae; genus Begonia; species Begonia fuchsioides. The sequence continues at coordinate 381,387 of QAOC01041996.1, read as the reverse complement.
CTTGGACAAAGGAGCACTTCTTCAAATTTCCAAATAATTGAGCCTGTCTAAGCGCATCAAATAATATACGAAGGTGTCCCAAGTGATCCAGATATTGTGCACTATAGACTAATATATCATCAAAGTATACTATCACAAATTTTCCCAAGTAATCTTTCAGCACATGGTTCATTAAACGCATAAAAGTGCTAGGGGCATTAGATAGCCCAAATGGCATAACTAACCATTCATAAAGTCCATACTTTGTTTTGAAGGCGGTTTTCCACTCATCTCCTTCATGCATTCGTATTTGGTGATAGCCACTTTTTAGATCAATCTTTGAGAAGAATGCAGCCCCATTAAGCTCGTCCAAAAGATCTTCCAGCCGCGGTATAGGGAACCTATATTTGATAGTTATTTGATTGATGGCACGGCTGTCAATACACATCCGAGAAGAGCCATCCTTCTTTGGTACCAAGAGAGTAGGCACCGCACAAGGACTAAGTGACTCTCGGATGTATCCTTTCTCCAAGAGCTCCTGCACTTGTTCATCAAGCTCTTTAGCTTCTTCGGGGTTCATTCTATATGCTGGCCGGTTAGGAAGAACCACTCCCGGTTGGAGATCAATCCGGTGCTCAATACCTCGGATGGGAGTGGTGTGCCTAAAGTACGTGGGATGCGTGCTAAGGCAACGAGGGTGCGTCGGGGGAGTTGGAAAATATGATGGTTTGCGGTAAATGAGAAAAGGGCTCGGGCGTTTAGAGAGGTGAGGTGGGATTTGTCGGATAATATGGGAAATGCGGAAGTTAGGTGATGGGAATGAAAGGAAGGCTCGAATGGAAATGGGATTGGCTCGGGAAGGATGGTTAATGGTTCGGAGCGGTGTTAATGATGGAAGATAAGTAGAATGGATCGGAGGTTGGATGATTGGAACACTCGAGTGATCAAGTGTTAAATCGGTAGGCCTTGGTTTCACTCTCGGATATGACTCACCGGAATGCACTCAAGGTTTGACGAGACTTGGCCAAGAAGGACTCACGTAGAAGACTCGTCGGGAAATGGAATTGATAATAAGGCTCTAAGCACTTTTGATTATCAAATTCAACTTGCTTACAATGAGGCATGTAAGCCTTAATTTATAGACAAAATAAAATATAAAATTAAACTTAAGAAAATAATAAAAGAGCCGTCGGCTAGCTTTGGATGCACGTTCGCCGTTGATGCTTTGTAGCTGTTTGGGAGATAGCCGTTTGACACTTGAATTTCAAGTGTACAGCCGGTGGACGCTATCCATTTGAAGCTTTGAATATTTGAATGGCACTTAGCCGTTTGGGAGTTCGGCGGGATGCTTGGTGGCGCACGGATGGTCTTCGGATTTTGAACATGTGTAGACCGGAGTTGACATGGAGTGCGCGGGCATCCCGTTGGAGTTTGAATGTGTGGAGACCAATCTTTGACATGGCGAGCGCGGGCTGATCGTTGGAGATTTGAACGTGCGGAGACCGAGCTTTGACATGGTGAGCGCGGGCGTGCCGTTGAGAATTTGAACTTGCATGGACCGGGGTTGACACGGCGCTGACCGGGGTTGACACGGCGCTGACTGTCGGCAATGTGTTGGGCTGGCACGGATAGTCGGGCGCTGGGCTAGCACGGTGGTGTCGCTGGCCGCTCGAGTTGACCGTGCGCTGGGTCTTCGCGTGGTCCGCCTTGGGTTGACACGGCGCTGACCGTGTCTCCTGGGCCGATACTTAGCGCGCTGCGCGGCCTTGCCGAACGATTTTCTCCAATGGGCGCACTATAATTTGACTCGTGCGTTTGCTTTCATCTTTGGGCTGGGCTTCTATTATTCTTCAAGTCTTTATTTGCTGAAAAGAAATGTGACACTTAGTCACTTATTTACGGAGGTGGCCGAGACCCTTAATGTGGCACGGCGTGGGCCGTGTCGCACTCCGGGTAGGCTGAGCCTTGTGGGTGCCAAGTGAGCACTCGTCTTGGTTGCTCTCTATCAACCTCGGTTGGAGTTGCGAAGGCTAATGTACCTGCAAAATGAGCAACTAAGTTAGAAAATGGGGTGATGGCCGAGGGTGTTGCCGATGGGCTCGGTGTTACGGTATCTGATGGGCTATGTAGCACATCATCCTCCCGGGGTACTTGAGGATTTGCCCTCAAATAAGTCTCCTCGGGGTCCTCATCGGGGTCCAAGTAAGGGGATAAGTCTTGGACGTTGACCGTGGCTAATACTTCGGGATCTCCCGGAAGTTCAATTTTGTAGGCGTTGGGGTTGATCCTCTCGATCACCCGGAACGGTCCTTCAGCCCTTGGGAGTAATTTGGTGTGCTTATGCTTGAGATGCCTTGTCTTGAGCCATACAAGGTCTCCCTCATGAAAAAATTTCTCCATTCTCTTCCGGTTGGCGGCCGTGGCATATTTGTCATTCTTTTTCTCAATGTTGCTCTTAATTTGCTCGTGCATCTTTTGAATAATCTCGGCCTTCTTGAGGCCGTCTGGATTGGCAACTTCTTGGGCCGGTAATGGTAGTAGATCCAATTGTGTCGTAGGATTGAATCTGTAGGCCGCTTCGAATGGGCTCACGTCCGTGGTGGAATGTTTGCACCGGTTGTATGCAAACTCTATATAAGGTAGCTTTGTATCCCATTTTGCTGTCTTCTTTCCAATAAAACTCCTTAAAAGTGCTCCAAGTGTTCGGTTGACCACCTCGGTTTGGCCATCCGTTTGTGGGTGAAATGTCGTGCTAAACAATAAATTTGTGCCAAGTCGGGCCCAAAGAGTTCTCCAAAATGTGCTTAGGAACTTACCATCTCGATCAGAAACTATTGATCTCGAGATGCCATGTAGTCGAACTATCTCTCGGGATGCATATTCTTCCACCTTTCATAAGGTATCCCTCGGATACCTTGTAACCGTGGGCTTCTCCTTTGTTAGCCGCATCAAAAATAAGGCCGAAATCTGCATCATTAGGATATAGGCCTTTAATCCACTCAAACCCAAAGAACCTTACCTTGAGCTCGGTCAAGAGGACGCTCCTTCGGGAGAGTGCATCGGCTACTACATTGGTGTCACCTTTTTTGTATTTGATGATGTAAGGGTAGCGTTCCAAGAATTCGATCCACTTGGCATACCTCCGGTTAAGCTTGCCTTGGCTCTTGATAAATTTAAGAGCCTCATGGTCCGTGTGGATGATGAACTCCTTTGGCAACAAATAATGTTGCCAAACTCCAATTGCTCAGATGAGTGCATATAACTCTTTGTCGTACGTTGAATAATTGATCACGGCACCCTTGAGCTTCTCGCTAAAATAGGCAATTGGCCGGCTTTCTTGCATTAGCACCGCGCCAATGCCCGTGCCCGAGGCGTCGCACTCGATCTCAAATACCTTGTTAAAGTCCGGGAGTGTGAGCACGGGCGCCTCGCATAACCGTGTCTTGACCGTGTCAAAACTCCGTTGACATTGCTCGGACCATGTGAAATTTTTCCCCTTCTTGGTCAACTCGGTCAATGGGGCCACAATAGTACTAAAACCTTTAATAAACTTTCGGTAAAAATTAGCTAACCCGTGGAAGCTTCGAATGTCCGATACATTTTTTGGGGTTGGCCATTCTCGGATAGCCGAGACCTTGTCGGGATCCACCTCCACTCCGTGTCCGAAAATGATGAAGCCGACGAAATGGATCCGGGTTTGTGCAAATGCGCATTTCTTCCGGTTGCCGAAAAGCCGGGTGTCTCGTAGTGTCTCGAAGAGCCTCTCCAAATGTGCTAAGTGGCTCGGAAGATCTGCACTATATACAAGTATATCATCGAAATAAACGATGATAAACTTACCAAGGTATTCTCGGAGCACATGGTTCATTAGCCGCATGAAGGTGCTCGGCGCGTTGGTGAGTCCGAACGGCATTACTAGCCACTCAAACAATCCATACCGTGTCTTGAACGCGGTCTTCCACTCATCGCCCTCGCGCATCAGGATTTGGTGATAGCCGGATTTAAGGTCAACTCGGGAAAAGACTTTTGCTCCACTAAGGTCGTTGAGCAAGTCATCGAGCCGTGGCATGGGAAAACGGTATTTGATGGTGATGTCGTTGATGGCTCGGCTGTCCACGCACATCCGGTATGAACCATCCTTCTTCGGCACCAAGAGTGCCGGTACCGCGCATGGGCTCAAGGACTCTTTGATGTATCCCTTGTCTAAAAGCTCTTGGACTTGGGCTTGTAACTCCTTGGTCTCTTCCGGATTCAAGCGATAGGGTGGCCGATTGGGCAATGTGGCTCCCGGTTGCAAATCTATTTGGTGCTCGATCCCTCGGAAAGGTGGCAATCCTTCGGGAAGTTCATCCGGGAACACATCATGAAAGCGCTCCACCAATTTTTGCACGGGCTCCGGAATCTCTTCTTCACGTTGACTCTCGGATTCCCTATGGATAAGAATAATCAAAGGTTCACCTTAGTGGAGTGTTCGGGCAAGCTCTTTTCGGCCCATGACAAGGGCCATTTTTGCTCGGGCCGCTTTCTTGTCGGCCTCATCTTGGACTATTTGCTCCGGGGTCATTGGAGCCAATACGATAGTTCGACCGTCCACCTTGAAAGTGTATTGATTGGATCGGCCATTGTGTTGCACGTGCCGATCAAATTGCCAAGGTCGGCCGAGGAGGAGGTGTGTTGCACTCATCGGAACTACGTCGCACACCACGGAATCTTTGTAACCACCGATTGAGAATTCAATCCAAGTTTGTTTGGTGACTCGAATATCCTCTCGATCGGTGATCCATCGGAGCTTGTACGGTATTGGGTGCTCGGTGGTCGGGAGATCGAGCTTCTCGACCATTTCTCGTGATGCCACATTTGCACAACTTCCACCATCAATGATTAAGGAACATACCTTATTCTTGATCAAGCATCGGCTGTGGAACAAATTCTCGCGTTGAAAACGGTTGATGTTGGGCCGAGAGGACACGCCGGATCACCATGAGCAATGGGCCGCCTTGGGCATGACAAATTTCTTCGGCGTCATTGCTCGGCATTTCGTTCTCATTTGATGGGCTTGGCTCGGAGGCAGCCTCATCATCACTTTCCACGTCCCCGGTGTCCTCGATGATGGTCATGATGCGTCGGTTAGGGCATTGAGCCGCAACATGACCACGGCCCAAGCACTTGAAACATTGGATTTCTCGTGCTCTTGGCGCTTCTTTTGGGGCTTCTCGTGGTTTCGGATCCGTACTGGGCTGAGGTTTGGGCACCCATGGCTTGGGCACCGGGGGCGGGACACGTTGCTCGGCTACGGGCATGGGCCGGTAGGGTGCGGGAGCTCGCGTAATGGGGCGCGGACCCGAGGTCTTGTTTTTCCTCTTGAGTTGCCTTTCTACCCGTAATCTCATTTGAATGAGATCATCAAATGTCTCGAGGGGTTGCAATTCCACGACGTCGCCTATGTCTCGGTGTAGGCCTCGTGTGAACCGGGCCATCATTTGTTCGGTGGGCTCGGCTAGATCGCAACGGATTCTCAATGTCTCGAACTCATTGAGATATTCATCTACCGTCATATTACCTTGGCGAAGTCCTTGTAGTTGTAGAAAAAGGTCTTGCCGATAATGACTCGGAACAAACCTTTTTCGCATGTGATTCTTCATGACCCTCCATGATGTGATTTCTTCTTCATGCTCTCTTCGTCGTTGGACCCGTAAACTATCCCACCAAAGGGCTGCATAGTCCGTGAGCTCGAGAGAGGCAAGTTGAACTTTGAGTTTCTCCGAATGGTTGTAAAGGTCAAATACCTTGTCAAACTTTTCCACCCAATCGAGAAACGAGTCTCCATCGGATGACCCCTTGAATGTTGGTAGATTTATCTTCGGGAGTCTCCACTCATCTTCCCGATCTGCGTGTTGATCCGGGATGATCTCTTTATCGGAGTGGTCCGAGTCGTGATGCGGGGGTCGGCGGGCGCCGGCTCCATGTCGTCGCGCTGGCCGGGGTGCGGGTGCGGGTGGTTGCGGCCGAGTCGTCATCTCGTCCAGCTGATGTAGAATGGTGTCCATTCTTCTGTTCATAGCTTCAAATTGCCCTTGGATGATAGGGTCAATTTCTCGTGGCTCGGAGGCAATGGTGGGCTCGGATGTAGTGGCTTGGTCACGGTTAGCCATGTGAATGGCACCGCTTCGGGTATTCATGGTTTGAGAGGGTAAAGAAAAATTTTAAAAACGAGGGAAAAAGGAACCTTTGGCTCTGATACCAAATGGTGTGCCTAAAGTACGTGGGATGCGTGCTAAGGCAACGAGGGTGCGTCGGGGGAGTTGGAAAATATGATGGTTTGCGGTAAATGAGAAAAGGGCTCGGGCGTTTAGAGAGGTGAGGTGGGATTTGTCGGATAATATGGGAAATGCGGAAGTTAGGTGATGGGAATGAAAGGAAGGCTCGAATGGAAATGGGATTGGCTCGGGAAGGATGGTTAATGGTTCGGGGCGGTGTGAATGATGGAAGATAAGTAGAATGGATCGGAGGTTGGATGATTGGAACACTTGAGTGATCAAGTGTTCAATCGGTAGGCCTTGGTTTCACTCTCGGATATGACTCACCGGAATGCACTCAAGGTTTGACGAGACTTGGCCGAGAAGGACTCACGGAGAAGACTCGTCGGGAAATGGAATTGATAATAAGGCTCTAAGCACTTTTGCTTATCAAATTCAACTTGCTTACAATGAGGCATGTAAGCCTTAATTTATAGACAAAATAAAATATAAAATTAAACTTAAGAAAATAATAAAAGAGCCGTCGGCTAGCTTTGGATGCACGTTCGCCGTTGATGCTTTGTAGCTGTTTGGGAGATAGCCGTTTGACACTTGAATTTGAAGTGTACTAGCCGGTGGACGCTATCCATTTGAAGCTTTGAATATTTGAATGGCACTTAGCCGTTTGGGAGTTCGGCGGGATGCTTGATGGCGCACGGATGGTCTTCGGATTTTGAACATGTGTACACCGGAGTTGACATGGCGTGCGCGGGCGTCCCGTTGGAGTTTGAATGTGTGGAGACCAATCTTTGACATGGCGAGCGCGGGCTGATCGTTGGAGATTTGAACGTGCGGAGACCGAGCTTTGACATGGTGAGCGCGGGCGTGCCGTTGAGAATTTGAACTTGCATGGACCGGGGTTGACACGGCGCTGACCGGGGTTGACACGGCGCTGACTGTCAGCAATGTGTTGGGCTGGCACGGATAGTCGGGCGCTGGGCTAGCACGGTGGTGTCACTGGCCGCTCGAGTTGACCGTTCGCTGGGTCTTCGCGTGGTCCGCCTTGTGTTGACACGGCGCTGACCGTGTCTCCTGGGCCGATACTTATCGCGCTGTGCGGCCTTGCCGAACGATTTTCTCCAATGGGCGCACTATAATTTGACTCGTGCATTTGCTTTCATCTTTGGGCTGGGCTTCTATTATTCTTCAAGTCTTTATTTGCTGAAAATAAATGTGACACTTAGTCACTTATTAACGGGGGTGGCCGAGACCCTTAATGTGGCACGGCGTGGGCCGTGTCGCACTCCGAGTAGGCCGAGCCTTGTGGGTGCCAAGTGAGCACTCGTCTTGGTTGCTCTCTATCAACCTCAGTTGGAGTTGCCAAGGCTAATGTACCTGCAAAATGAGCAACTAAGTTAGAAAATGGGGTGATGGCCGAGGGTGTTGCCGATGGGCTCGGTGTTACGGTATCCAATGGGCTTGGTAGCACATCAGGGAGGTAAACCGATTGGCAGCTCTTCGGGAAACACGTCTCCATACTCTTCTATGAGAGCTAAAAATTCCTCCGGAGCTCCTCCGATTTCTTCCACTCTTTCCCGAAATAGGATCAACACAATTGGTGCAACTTGAAGTAACTCCCGGGAGAGCTCCTTTTTGTTAATGAACAGAACCTTCTTGGAAGAATTCTCCCTTCTCATTCTCTCATCTCTAGCTATGTCCGAAGGTACTAGAGGTGTAAGTCTAATGTTCCGGTTCTCCCATTTGAATGTGTATTCATTGGACAGCCCATCATGCAAGGTATGCCGATCAAATTGCCACGGCCTCCCTAAAAGATGGTGGCTTGCATCCATCGGTAGCACATCACAAATTACAGCATCCTTATAATTCCCAATGGAGAACTCAATTCTTGCACGCTTGGTCACCTTTAGGTCTCCTTCATCATTTAGCCATCGGAGCCTATAAGGGTGGGGATGCTCCTCGGTTTGAAGTTGTAGCTTCTCAACAAGCTCGGTGGAGGCTACATTAGTGCAACTCCCTCCATCTATGATTAGGGAGCACACTTTATCATTGACTAAACATCGGCTGTGGAAGATGTTGTTTCTCTGGGCAGATTCGGGTTGGCCATTGGTTGTGAGGGCCCTTCGGATCACCATTAGGAGGGGACCTTCTTGTGCTCGACACACTTCCTCCAAAGGCTCGGCCATTGGCTCATCTTCACCCTCCATTGGTTCATCTTCACTAACCACTTCACCACTACTTTCAAGAAGTACCATCACCATCATATTAGGACATTGTGCAGCAATATGTCCCAATCCGAGGCACTTAAAACATTTGATGTCCCTTGACCGTGGCTCGTTGGTATCTTCAATTGGCTTAGTGGAAGCATCTTTCTTTTGAGTCCACGGTTTTGGTTGATAAGGGCGGTTGTCTTGCCTCGGAGGTGGTTTGTAAGGAGTGTTGTAGGTCGGTGTAGGCTTCACAACACTTTTCTTGCCCTTCTTTTTTTGTTGCCTTTCAACCCGCAAGGCCAATTGGATAGCGGCATCTAAAGATTCAACGAGCTGCAATTCCATAACTTCACCAATATCCTTGTGTAATCTTCTCAAGAACCGTGCCAATATTTGTTCTTCCGGCTCTTCAAGATCACACAGGATCTGCAAGGTCTCAAACTCCATCAAGTATTCCTCAACCAAAAGGTGTTCTTGCCTCAAGTTTTGGAGTTGATAGAACAACTCTTGCCTATAATGACTCGGGACAAATCTCCTCTTCATATGCAATTTCATTGCCCTCCAAGTGGTGATCTCCTCTTCACGGTCACGCCTCCTTTGTGCTCTCAAACTATCCCACCATAAGCTTGCATAACCGTGGAGCTCCAAAGCTACTAGCTGCAATTTAGACTTCTCCGAGTAATTGTAACAATCAAAGACTTTGTCTACTTTATCTACCCAAGTCAAATATTCATCTCCATCACAAGAACCATTAAATGGGGGAACACTTAATTTTATATTCCTTAGATCATCCTCACGGGGTGCTTGGTCCCTTGGTTCAAATTCATCTTCTGAATCTTCAACTTCATATAACCGAGCCCGTGGATGTCCGGCCCTTCTACCGGGAGTAGTCGGAGGTGGTGGCCGTGGGGGATTAGGGGTCTCCATCCTCTGTAGGATCATGTCCAACCTCCGGTTTATGCCATCAATTTGGTTATGGAAATTGGAGTCATGTTCTTGGGAGGGCATAGGCGGTGGAGGAGGTTCACTCGTGGAGGGGTGGTCTCGGCTTGGCTGCAAAACAGCCCCACTTCGAGTAGTCATACCACCACTTTTGTGTGCCATAAAAGATTAGGGAATTGGATGGATTAAGGGTAAGGAACAAGGGAAAGAAGAGTTGTGCTCTGATACCAAATGATACGCCCGTGGATAGGAGAGGTGTCGGGAAGATAGAAGACAAAAGGGAAATAAACAATCTGCCACGAACAAGAGGAGGAATTGGCAGAAACAGGGGGAGAAAGCTGGTTAAGGCTCCAAAATTACACGTGCGTTTGGGCTAATATTTTGTGGACTTAAACTTCAAAGGTCGGGCTAGGTTTGGTCCAAAATTCGGACTGATAGCACGTGTATAAATTAAAATGACACGAGCCTACTTTCTATCACACAAACAGAAACAATCTGTTTTGACAGAATAGAGGTAAAGGAAGACCTCTATACAAATTTCGATGTGAGTAATCTGGGAAGCCTAAAATTTGCAGACGATAATTTCAATGAAAGAGGAAGAGAATGGTAGGGTTTGGAAGGAAAACACACGGCAGGATTATAAGTTATGAAAGTTTGGAGATAGGTCGACAGAATGGGTCCGAAAAGAGTGCTCCAATAGAAAGCAGGAGGAAGGAACGTGCATAACTTCTAATCGATGAAATCTGGGAGTGACATGCCAAAGCAAATATTTCCAGACGTGAATGAGGGGTTTATAAACCAAATTTCATAAAAATTAGCACACGGAAATCACAACTTGGCACGGGGGAAACAAATTGAGGACCTTGAGAGTTTTCGGGTGGGCAGTTTTCGAACACAAAGCACAAATGGCCAAAAGGCTGATTATGGATGAAGGCTATGGGATGTTCAGACTTAACTTGGTCCAACGGAGGTGGAGGAAACCTGAACTAGGGCTTAGTGACTCTAGCAAGACACCAACACCAATGACAAAAGAAGACTAAGGATATTACTCACCTAAGCCTTGGATTGCCGTGAAAAAAAGAGGGGCTTGAGAGCTCAAAGCTTCTTCAAAGTTTATCCAATTTTTTTCTGCTTTCCAAAAGACGTGGGAGAGGGCTTCATACCCTTTCAGAAAAAACACCAAATAAAAAAAATGAACCTAAATTAGGGTAATGATTAGCTAAAAAAAATAGGTGTTAGGTGAGAAAAGGGACCCATCACCCACTTGCAAGCCAACCAAAACCCTAACTCACGTCCAAACCAAACTAAAAAAGACACTAAGGAGTTTGGAAGAGAAGACTCTCCCAAAACTCCAGCAAAAAGGTGGGGGGGAAAAGGTTCAAAACCGAACCACTTCAAGAAAGAGTGGTTCTGATGTGCCGTCCATAAAGGTCGACGCACCGTGGTCGGAAGAATGCCGGCACACGGATCTCGGGAGAGAAGGTTGTGCGGCAAACAAGAAAAATGGCTCGGGCGAAAGGGGAATTGGGTTGCGGAAGTATGGTGGGATGGAAATGAAGGTAATTGGAGGGGAATTTATGGAGATGGCTCGGATGAAATGAGGGATGGCTCGGGTGGCCGAAAATATGGAAAATGGGTATGTGAAGGAAAAGGGGTGAAAGCTCGGTGGGGTGGGCGGACTCTATGGAAGAGTGTATGGGTTTTTAAGATGGCTGGACAATTCGAAACACTTGAGCAATCTAACTGTTCGAATTGGTAGACCTTACCCGCACTCGGATGTGACTCACCGATCGGGCGTGCAAGGCTTGACGCTCTTGGCCGGATATTACTCACCGGAGAAGGGTACGTCGTGGAGAGCTTCAACGGTTAAGAAGAAGGTGCTAAGCACAAATTTGATTCAATTTCTCTCTGCCTTCTAAGTGAAGGTCGATACACTTAAATAAACTTAAAAATAAAAACTAAAGATAAATGAAAAAGAAATAAAACTAAGCCCTTGGATTTGATGGACGCTTTGGATCAATCGAAAAAGATCTTCTTTGACTTTGGGAAGACCAAGGACGCTCCTTTTTGGAGGAAATCTTGATCCATTAGAGATATGCTCGGCTGAATTTGAAAAGTGACCGTTGTGGACCAAGGTTTGACCATGTTACGGGCATCACGGGATTTGATGCGTGCCAATTTGAAATAGATGGTCCCGATGCCTTCCTCTTCAGCTAAAAATCCGAAATAATATAGATATGCGCGGCGGATTTTGAATGGAGACGAAGGTGGCACGGGGAAGACCTTCGGTTGCCATGTTTCGGGAATCACGGGATTTTATTCGTGCCAATTTAAAATAGAAGGTCCTGATGCATACCCCTTTAGATGAGAATCCGAAATAATATAGATATGCGCGGCGGATTTTGAATGGAGACCAAGGTGGCACGGGGAAGACCTTCGGTTGCCATGTTTCGGGAATTTTATTCGTGCCAATTTGAAATAGAAGGTCCTGATGCCTTCCTCTTCAGCTAAAAATCCGAACCAATATGGATATGCACGGCTGAATTTGAATGGAGACGAAGGTGGCACGGGGAAGACCTTCGGTTGACCATGTTCCGGGCATCACGGGAATTGATGCGTGCCAATTTGAAATAGATGGTCCCGATGCCTTTCTCTTCAGCTAAAAATCCGAAATAATATAGATATGCGCGGCGGATTTTGAATGGAGACGAAGGTGGCACGGGGAAGACCTTCGGTTGACCATGTTTCGGGAATCACGGGATTTTATTCGTGCCAATTTAAAATGGAATGTCTAGATGCATACCCCTTTAGATTAGAATCCGAAATAATATAGATATACGCGGCGGATTTTGAATGGAGACCAAGGTGGCAGGGGAAGACCTTCGGTTGACCATGTTTCGGGAATCACGGGATTTTATTCGTGCCAATTTCAAATAGATGGTCCTGATGCATACCCCTTTAGATTAGAATCCGAAATAATATAGATATGCGCGGCAGATTTTGAATGGAGAGCAAAGTGGCACGGGGAAGACCTTCGTTGACCGAGGATGAGCGCGCGTGGCTGACCGGGGTTGACCATATCCCGGATATTGAGTGATCCGCGCGTGCCATTTTAAATTTATGTTGCCATATGATCCTCTGATGAATATGGCAGCTTTAGCACAGATTATTTAGATGCAAATCCGTCTTGTTTCGCCAATGGCTCGATGGACGGTTTTGTGTGCGCGGTTTGATCTTATCTCCTATCATCACGGGATTTGTCCGTGCCATTTTGAAATTGTAACTTCAGACACTCCTAGGTTGTCTGAAAGAAGATAATGGCACGAGTATTTCTGATGTAAAGCCTCGTTGGTCCGTTGATGTCTTCAAGGGTGCATCCGGAGTGTCTATGTCTCGGACACCGATAAATCCGTGTGTGCTAATCCAAAACTTGTACTTTCCTTGACCAAATAATCAGATTACTCACGGATTTTAGTCAAGTTTTCGATAGGATTTTGTCAAGGTCTCCTAGTTGACCGAAGGTGGACCGTGTCTTTACCGTGTCTTGACCATGTTTTGACCATGTCTTGACCGTGTCTTGACCATGGTTCGGCCGCCTTCTCCCTTTGTGGGCCTTTGTGCGTCTTCTTCTTTGGGCTGCTTTCTTCCTTCTCCAAAGTTATTTGCTGATAAAAATAAACCAAAAGTAAATGTGACCGAATGATGGTCACTTATTCAAACGGGCCGAAGTCTTAGAGGACTTCGGCAAGGTCGACGACCAAGCCTTCGCTCGTCGTCGGGGCTTGGTCCATGATGTGGTTCGATTGCACATCAGGTTCAACCCGAACCATTTCCCCAACCAACTTCAAGTACTACAACTATTACATCATTACAAGCATTTTAACTAAACAAAAATCTTCACGTGAGATGCTAGCAAACTTTCATTGGGGAATTCCTTGGGCTTGACTAATTGGGCTCCAAACCGTGCCCAAATTGAGGAAGGGTTAGGTCCGGCTCAGTTCATCCTTTTGTGGAGTAACCCAAGGGTAATTGGATAGAGTCATTGGATCCCTTCCTGGACCATGCTTGTATGGTCTCTCCTCCATTGCTGGACTCATATGAAACGCCCCCCTCTTCCTTTGGTATTTGGCAAGGCCGAAGCTCGGGTAGGCTTTCTTGGCACATAAGGCCTTGGACATCGGCTGCCTTCTCCTTCTCTCCAAACTCCCACCGAATGCAATGTTTAGGGTGCTCCTTGTCAACCGGGGTGGGAGCATCTAAGAGATACACAGGTGGCATTGTTATCCCTGCACAATCAACAAACATGTTAGCAAAACTCCTTTTCTCGGCTACGGGTCATCACACCCTCTGGTTGGTGAGAGCTTTCGGGCATGTCATCGCTCTCGGGCGTGTCATTCTAGTAGCTTGAAATGATGTATAGAGGTTGGTTCGGTTTGGATCAATTTGCTGGAAATTGGTTTGGATTGGAACAATTTATGCTCCATCATGTTGGAGCTTAAGGGAAATATTATTTCCCATGAAACTTAAGTTTCTAAAGTCTTTTAGACGTGGTTTAGGTCTAGGGAGTGTTTGAGTTGGGAGGCAAGTTGAAGGTGGGCCCCTTTTTCCCACCTACCTCCTACTTAGCCACTCATTAGTCCTAAATTTAGGTTTTTAATTGTTCTTGTCTTTTGTGTAAGTTCGAGGGGGTATGAATCCCTCCTCCCACGTCTAATGAAGGCAGAAAAGAATTTGGTAAATTGCAGAAGCTTGAAGCTCTCTCAATCCTTCCCTTTTCTCACGGCAAGATTAGATTTTGGTGAGTAATATCCATAATCTTTCTTTGTCTTTGGCGTTGGTGTCTTGCTAGAGCCACTTAGCCTTTATTCCAACCTTCCTCCACACTTTTTTTGGGTCAAGGTAAGCTTGGAAATCACATAGCCATCCTTCCATTTGTGTGTTTGGGAATTAGTGTTGTCCTTGTTGGTTGCTGCCGGTTGTATTTTAACCTAATTCCAGTTTGTGTCCCAAAAGTGCCCTCCGTGTAAACTTTTGTTCCCGTGTGCTAATGTCCTAAAATTTGGGCTGTGAGTTTCTCTTTCATGTCTTGAGAAATTTGGTCTGTCATTGCGTTCCTTGTTTCTCCTATCTAAAAGTTATGCATGCATTTTTTCCTCCTTCCTTCTTTCGAACTCCTGAAATCTGGCAGTTTTGTCGACCAAAATTCAATCTCTCATAATTTTTAAACTACCTGCTTGATTCCTCTCAAACCCTCACCATTTGATTCCCCTTCCATAGAGGAAGTTTTTTGCCAATTTTTTCTTTCTCAGCTTGTTTGTATTGGGAGTTGTCCAGAGGTTTTCTCTTCATCAACTGCACTGTCAAAACCCTTGTTGTCCCCTTGTGCATCTAAAAGTGACCTCGTGCCATTTATGTTCCTCACGTGCTACCCCTCTGAAATTTTGACCAAAGTTGGTCCATTCCCTAAAGTCTAAGTCCACAAAAATTTTAATCCAAACGCACGCATGCATTTGGAGTTCCATTGGACTCATTCCCCTGTCTCTACATTCCTTCATTGACTCTCGCCAGATTACCATTCCTCCTACCTCTATCGACACCTCTGCATCCTTTGGAGCGTGTCATTTGGTATCAGCGCATAGCTCTTCTTTCCCTTGTTCCTTACCCTTAATCCATCCAATTCCCTAATTTTTTTTATGGCCCATAAAAGTGGTGGCATGACCACTAGAAGTGGGGCGGTTTTGCAGCCTAGCCGAGACCTCCCATCAACAAGTGAACCGCCTCCACCTCCAATGTCCTCTCAAGAACGTGAGTCCGATTTACAGAATCAAATTGATGGCATCAACCAAAGGTTGGACGCCTTGTTACAAAGGTGGGAGACACCAAATCCTCTAAGACCACCTCCCCCGGTTACTCCCGAAAGAAGAACCGGAGGTGCTCGTACCTGATTATATGAAGTAGAAGATTCGGAGGATGAGTTTGAACCACGGGATAGACAACCCCGTGAGGATGATTTGAGGCATGTGAAGCTAAGTATTTCTCCTTTTAATGGCTCTTGTGATGGAGATACATATTTGACTTGGGTGGATAGGGTTGATAAAGTTTTTTATTGCTATAACTATTCGGAGAAATCTAAGTTGCAACTAGTGGCTTTGGAGCTCCACGGCTATGCAAGTTTATGGTGGGATAGCTTGAGAGCCCAAAGGAGGCGTGACCGTGAGGAAAAAATAAATACTTGGAGAGCCATGAAAATGCACATGAAAAGGAGATTTGTCCCTAGCCACTATAGACAAGAATTGTTCTATCAACTCCAAAATTTGAAACAAGAACACCTTTTGGTGGAAGAGTATTTGATGGAGTTTGAGACCTTGCGAATCCGTTGTGATCTTAAGGAACCGGAAGAACAAATTCTAGCTAGGTTCTTAAGGGGATTACATAAAGATATAGGAGATGTGGTGGAGTTACAAATTGTGGACTCATTGGATGCCGCTATACAATTAGCCTTACGGGTGGAAAGACAACACAAGAAGAAGGGCAAGAAGAATGTAGTGAGACAAGATCCGACCTCCAACACACCTTACAAGCCACCTCCAGGATAGGAGAACAAGACTTACCAATCAAAACTGTGGACACAAAGGAAAGACATCACTCCTAAACCAATTGAAGATGCTAATAAGCCACGGTCAAGAGAAATAAAATGCTTTAAATGTCTTGGATTAGGACATATTGCTTCCCAATGCCCTAATAAGAGAGTGATGGTGCTCATTGAAAGTAGTGGAGAGGTTGTGAGTGAAGATGAGCCTATGGAGGAAGTGTAAGAACCATTGGCCGAGCCTATAGGGGAAGTATGCTGAGCACAAGAAGGCCCCCTCCTAATGGTGATCCGAAGACCCTCACAACCAATGGTCGGCCTGATTCTATCCAAAGAGAGAACATCTTTCATAGCTGATGTTTGATCAAGGATAAAGTGTGCTCCTTAATTATAGATGGAGGGAGTTGCACCAATGTGGCATCCACGAACTTGTCGAGAAGCTAGAACTTAAAACCGAGGATCATCCCTCTCCATATCGGCTCCGGTGGTTGAATGATGAAGGTGACCAAACGCACAAGAGTTGAATTCTCAATTGGGCTTTACAAGGATGTTGTTATTTGTGATGTCTTACCAATGGATGCAAGCCACATTCTTCTCGGGAGGCCATGGCAATTTGATCGGCATACCTTGCATAATGGATTATCCAATGAATACTCATTCAAGTGGGAGAAGCGGCACATCAAACTTGCACCCCTAGCACCCGAGGACATAGCTAGAGATGAGAGGATGAGAAGAGAGAACTCCTCCAAGAAAGTTTTGCTCATCAACAAGAAGGAGCTCACTCAGGAGTTGCTTCAAGTGGGACCAATTGTGTTGATCTTGTTCCGGGAGAGGATGGAAGAAATAGGAGGAGCTCCGGAGGAAGTTTTAGCTCTCCTTGAGGGGTATGGGGATGTCTTCCCTGAGGAACTACCAAACGGCCTACCTCCAATCCGAGGGATAGAACACCGGATTGATCTCCAACCAGGAGTGGTCCTTCCTAATCGGCCAGCATATAGAATGAACCCCGAAGAAGCTAAAGAGCTTGATGATCAAGTACAGGAGTTCTTGGAGAAAGGATACATCCGAGAGTCACTTAGTCCTTGTGCGGTGCCTACTCTCGTAGTACCAAAGAAGGATGGCTCCTCTCGGATGTGTATTGACAGCCGTGCTATTAACCACATAACTATCAAATATAGGTTTCCTATACCACGATTGGAGGACCTTTTGGATGAACTTAATGGGGCTGCATTCTTCTCAAATATAGATCTAAAAAGTGGCTATCACCAAATACGGATGCATGAAGGAGATGAATGGAAGACGGCCTTCAAAACCAAGTATGGCCTATATGAATGTTTAGTTATGCCATTTGGGCTATCTAATGCCCCTAGTACCTTTATGCGTTTGATGAATCATGTGCTAAAAGAATATTTGGGTAAATTTGTGATAGTTTTTTTTTATGATATATTGCTTTATAGTGGAAGTTATTTGGAACACATGGTACACCTTCGATCACTATTTAAAACACTTAGAAGAGCACAATTGTTTGGCAATTTGAAGAAGTGCTCCTTTGTCCAAGAGAAGGTACACTTCCTCGAATTCATACTTTCTAAGGAAGGAATGGAGGTAGACCAAAGCAAAATAGAAGCAATAAGGGAATGGCCAATTCCAAAATGTGTTTCGGATATTAGAAGTTTCCATGGATTGGCTTCATTTTATAGGAAGTTTATAAAGGGGTTTAGTACCATTGTGGCCCCTCTCACAGATTGCACTAAAAAGGGGAAAGAGTTTGAATGGACCCCGACTTGCCAACAAAGTTTCAATCGGATCAAGGAGGCTCTTTGCAATGCTCCCCTCCTCATGCTCCCAGATTTCAATAAGGTGTTTGAGATTGATTGTGATGCCTCGGGACTAGGCATAGGAGCTGTTCTAATGCAAGAGGGAAGACCTATGGCTTATTTTAGTGAAAAGCTAAAAGGGGCAGCCTTGAATTACTCCACTTATGACAAGGAGATGTATGCTTTGATGAGAACAATTGAAGTGTGGCAGCACTACCTCCTCCCTAAAGAGTTTATTATACATACCGACCACCAAGCTTTGAAGCATATTAGAAGCCAAGGGAAACTCAGCAAGAGGCATGAAAAGTGGGTAGAATTTCTTGAGAGGTTTCCTTATATTATCAAGTACAAGATAGGACAAGTAAATATGGTGGCCGATGCCCTCTCAAGAAGGATTATATTCCTCACTGAACTCAATTCCTGAATCTTGGGGTTTGAGTGGATCAAGACTTCGTACAAAGAAGACCCCGACTTCCAACAATGGTATGAAAAGTGTTTGAACAAAAGAAAGTAGTGCCTATCATTTGGCGGATGAATATCTATTCAAAGGGGGACAAATTTGTATTCCTAAATGTAGTCTTCGGGAATCCTTAGTAAAAGAAGCTCACGGTGGAGGCTTAGCCCGTCACTTCAGGGAAAAGGAAACCTTAGAGATAGTTAAGGATCATTTCTTTTGGCCCCACATGATTAGAGATGTACACAAGTGGATTGAGATTTTGCAGGTGTAACATTTCCTTTAATGGACCTCTTAGATGATCCCTCACCCCTTGACAAAGAGCTTCCTAAACATTGTTTGCATTGGGAATTTGAAGAGGAGAAGTTGACAACGGATGCCCAAAGCCCTTCTTGCCGAGACAACTTATCCGAGCCTCGGCCATGTCCAACTCCAAAAGAAGGGAAAGCCGACTTCACTTTGTCCATGATGTGCCCGGGAACCGCCATCCACCGGAGGGTGCGACCACCCGAAGCCGGGCAAGACAATTATCTAACATGTTTGCTAATTTTGCAGGAGATTCATCGCCACTAAAGGGCCTCCTAGACATGCCCTCCTCTCTTGATAAAGAACTTCCCAAGCATTGCATACATTGGGAGATTGAAGAGGAGAACTTAGAGTCCGAAGTTCATAGCCTATCTTACCAAGACAAAGACCAAGCAACAACTCACGTGGAACTCCAAGTTATTCTTAAAGAAGATGATACATTCATGCAGCAAGGACAAGGACAAGTCTAAGGATGGGAGAGCATGGGAGAAGTCCACGTTTTAATTCTTTTGAAGAAAGAAAACCCGGTTGTATAATATCTTGCATGGTTCACGTGAAAACCATGCAAGCTCCTTCTCTTTCTTTTTGTTGTAAACTAATTACGTGGCTGCAAGTGGGAGATCCTTAGGAAGCCTTAGGGAATGGTTTTAACCTTACCTTAGTGACCATCACTCTTGTTGGTGATGGAAGTCAAGGGTGGGCCCCAATTTGCCATACCTTGTTGTTGGTTTAGCACTTAGGGTTATGGGTGATAATCATTCACCTTTTGTAGCTCGTGGGAAGGAGGGTTTTTACCCTTCCTTTCTCAGCATTTGGAAGATAGAAAAGTATTGGAAAATTTGCAGAAGCTTGAAGCTCTCAAACCCTCTTTTCTCACGGCTTCAAGGGATTTTGGTGAGTAATATCCAATCTTCTTTGTTTGTCTTGGTGTTGGTGATTAGCTAGGATCACTAAACCTTATTCCAACCTCCTTCCTCACTTGTTTAGGAACAAAAGTGAGCTTGGAAATCCCATAGCCTTCCTCCATTTGTTGTTTGCATTTGTGTTTGTCTTTGTTGTTGGTTGCTGTTTTTGGTGCATACCCGAGTGAATTTGTGCAACAAAAGTCCAATTCGTGCCATTTCTGTTTTCCGTGAACAAAAGTCCCTAATTTTATGGCTGTGAGTTCCTCTTTCATGGCTTGAAATAACTGTTCTTTACGTTTAGCCACAGCCCCTCCCCATCAAGAGTTATGCATGTTTTTTCCACTGCCTTCTACCCGAATTCCTGAAATCGGGCAGTTCTGTCCATCAATTTTCTATCCTGCATATCTTCCAATCTACCCGTGATTTTTCCCTCAAACCACTTGCAATTTCTTCCCACTTAGTTGAAGTTAAGTTCTGCCAATTTCCACCCTCCCAGACTCCCTGAATTGGAAGTTGTGCAGAAGTCTCCCCAACACCCCTGCACTGTTTCTTTCAGCTTTGTCTGTTTGTGCACCTAACTTTGCCTCCGTGTATTTTATTGATCCGCACGTGTTTTAAGCTGTAAATTTGGTCAAACTTAGCCCACTCTCAAAGGTTTAAGTCCTCCAATTTCTAGCTAAAGCCCCTGTATGCGTTTGGAGTTCTCCTTGCTCCAATCCCCTGTTGCTGCCTACCTTTCTTTCTCTCGGCAGTTTGTTGCCATCTCCTCTCTTCCCGACACCTCCGCATCTTGGAGCGTGTCATTTGGTATCAGAGCACAGCTCTTCTTTCCTTTGTTCCTTACCCTTAAGCCCTCCAATTCCCTAATCTTTTATGGCACATAAAAGTGGTGGCATGACCACTAGAAGTGGGGCGGTTTTGCAACCTAGCCGAGACCTCCCATCAACAAGTGAACCACCTCCACCCCTAGCATCATCCCAAGAACGTGAGCACGATTTTCAGAGTCAAATAGATGGCATTAACCGAAGATTGGACATGCTCTTGCAAAGAATGGAGGCTCCAAATCCTCCTAGACCGCCTCCCCCGGTTACTCCCGGAAGAAGAGCCGGAGGTGCTCGAGGTCGGCTATATGATTTGGAAGACTCGGAGGATGAATTTGAGCCACGAGATAGACAACCCCGTGAGGATGACTTACGGCATTTAAAGGTGAGCATTCCACCTTTTAATGGCTCTTGTGATGGAGACTCATTTCTGACTTGGGTAGATAAGGTGGATAAGGTTTTTGAGTGTTATAACTATTCGGAGAAGTCTAAATTACAACTAGTGGCCTTGGAACTTCACGGGTATGCTAGCTTATGGTGGGACAGCTTGAGGTCTCAAAGGAGGCGTGACCGTGAGGAGGAAATTAGCACTTGGAGAGCCATGAAAATGATTATGAAAAGGAGATTTGTACCTAGCCATTATAGACAAGAATTGTTTTTTCAACTCCAAAATTTGAAGCAAGGAAGCCTCTCGGTTGAAGAGTATTTGATGGACTTTGAAACCTTACGGATCCGTTGTGATCTTGAAGAACCGGAGGAACAAATCCTAGCAAGGTTTCTAAGAGGGCTGCATAAAGACATTGGTGATGTGGTGGAGCTGCAAATTGTGGACTCCATGGATGCAGCCATCCAATTGGCCCTACGGGTGGAAAGACAAAACAAGAGAAAGGGTAAGAAAATTATCTCACGGCCAGCTCCGGTTTTTAACACCCCTTACAAACCACCTCCAAGGCAGGAAGACAAGACTTATCAACCAAAGCCGTGGACACAAAAAAAGGACATTGTTCCGAAACCGATTGAAGATGCTAGCAAGCCACGGTCAAGAGAGATAAAGTGCTTTAAATGTCTTGGATTAGGACATATTGCTGCTCAATGTCCTAATAAGAGAGTGATGGTGCTTATTGAAAGTAGTGGAGAGATTGTAAGTGAAGATGAACCCATGGAGGAAGAGGAAGACTTAGTGGCTGAACCGAAGGAAGAAATTTGTCGAGCACAAGAGGGCCCCCTCTTAATGGTGATTCGAAGAACCCTCACTACAAATGGCCGACCCGATTCTATCCAAAGAGAGAACATATTTCACAGCCGGTGCTTGATCAAAGATAAAGTATGCTCCTTAATCATTGATGGTGGAAGTTGTACAAATGTAGCCTCCACCGAGCTAGTAGAAAAATTGGGGCTTAAAACCGAGGATCATCCCACTCCTTATAGGCTCCGATGGTTGAATGATGATGGGGACCTTAAGGTGACTAAGCGCACAAGAGTGGAGTTCTCCATTGGAAGTTACAAGGATGTTGTGTTTTGTGATATATTGCCTATGGATGCAAGCCACATTCTTCTCGGGAGACCATGGCAATTTGATCGGCACGCCATGCATGATGGTTTATCCAATGAGTATTCATTCAAGTGGGAAAACCGGAACATCAAGCTTGCACCTCTAGCACCCGAAGACATAGCTAGAGATGAGAGAATGAAAAGGGAGAACTCCTCCAAAAAGGTGCTGTTCATTAACAAAAAGGAGCTCTCCCGGGAGTTACTTCAAGTTGCACCAATTGTGTTGATCCTATTCCGGGAAAGAGTGGAAGAAATAGGAGGCGCCCCGGAAGAAGTTTTGGCACTCATAGAAGAGTATGGAGACGTGTTCCCCGAAGAGCTGCCAATCGGTTTACCTCCAATCCGAGGTATTGAGCACCGGATTGATCTCCAACCGGGAGTGGTTCTTCCTAACCGGCCAGCATATAGAATGAACCCCGAGGAAGCTAAAGAGCTTGATGATCAAGTACAAGAGCTCTTGGAGAAGGGGTACATCCGGGAATCTCTTAGTCCTTGTGCGGTTCCTACACTCTTGGTGCCAAAGAAAGACGGCTCTTCTCGGATGTGCATAGATAGCCGTGCCATTAACCAAATAACTATCAAGTACCGGTTTCCCATTCCCCGCCTTGAAGACCTTTTGGACGAACTTAGTGGGGCTGCATACTTCTCAAAGGTCGACCTCAAAAGCGGTTATCATCAAATTTGGATGTCGGAAGGGGATGAGTGGAAAACCGCCTTCAAAACCAAGCATGGACTCTACGAATGGTTAGTAATGCCATTTGGGCTATCTAATGCCCCTAGAACTTTCATGAGACTAATGAACCATGTTTTGAAGGACTATTTGGGAAGATTTGTGATCGTATACTTTGATGATATCTTGATATATAGTGGAAATTACTTGGATCACTTGATGCACCTACGGCTTTTATTTGATACACTTAGAAATGCTCAACTATTTGGCAATTTGAAGAAGTGTTCATTTGTCCAAGAAAGAGTGCATTTTTTAGGCTTTATATTATCCAAAGATGGGATGGAAGTTGATCAAAGCAAAATTGAAGCCATGAGGGAGTGGCCGATCCCGAAGTGTGTTTCAGACATTCGGAGCTTCCATGGATTAGCCTCCTTTTACAGAAACTTTATCAAGGGATTTAGTAGCATTGTTGCACCCCTCACGGATTGTACAAAAAAGGGGAAGGAGTTTGAGTGGACTCCGATTTGCCAAGCAAGTTTTGATCGGATCAAAGAGGCTCTTTGCAATGCTCCCCTCCTAGTGCTCCCGGATTTTCATAAGGTCTTTGAAGTCGATTGTGATGCCTCGGCCCTAGGCATAGGAGCTGTCCTTATGCAAGAAGGAAAGCCCGTGCCCTATTTTAGTGAGAAACTGAAGGGGGCGGCCTTGAATTATTCAACATATGACAAGGAGATGTATGCCTTGATAAGAACTATCGAAATATGGCATCATTATCTCCTTCCTAAGGAGTTCATTATACACACGGACCACCAAGCTTTGAAGCACATTAAGAGCCAAGGGAAACTCAGCAAAAGGCATGCTAAGTGGGTGGAATTTCTTGAAAGATTTCCCTATATTATCAAGTACAAGAAGGGAGAAATTAATGTGGTGGCCGATGCACTCTCAAGGAGAACTATTTTACTTACCGAGCTCACCTCCCGAATTTTGGGGTTTGAGTGGATCAAAGAATCCTACCGAGAGGATCCCGATTTCAAAGTATGGTTTGAGAAGTGCGTGAACAAAGAAAAATTCACCTATCATTTGGCGGATGGCTACCTTTTTAAGGGAGGGCAGATTTGTATCCCCAAGTGTAGCCTCCGAGAATCACTAGTAAAGGAAGCTCATGGTGGAGGTCTAGCCGGCCACTTCGGAGAGAAGAAGACTCTAGAAACATTGAAGGACCATTTCTATTGGCCCCATATGATCAAGGACGTGCACAAGTGCATAGAAAGGTGCATTGTGTGTAAAAAGGCTAAGAGTCGAGTCCTACCACAAGGGTTGTATATGCCTTTACCGGTGCCGTCTCAACCATGGGTGGATGTAAGCCTAGATTTTGTTTTGGGGCTGCCTCGGACTCCTAGGGGGAAGGAAGCCATTATGGTGATTGTGGACCGTTTCTCCAAGATGGCTCACTTTGTTGCTTGCCGTAAGACCGATGATGCTAATCAAGTGGCCGATCTATTCTTCAAAGAGGTTGTCCGACTTCATGGAGTGCCAACCACCATCGTCTCGGACCGGGACACAAAATTTTTGAGCTCTTTTTGGCAAACCCTATGGAGGAGGCTTGGGACAAAATTGTTATTTAGCACCTCCTACCATCCCCAAACAGATGGTCAAACGGAGGTTGTTAACCGGACTTTGGGCGTTTTACTTCGGAGCATAGTCGGGAAGCGACTCTCGGATTGGGATGTGCAGTTACCCTATGTGGAATTTGCTTACAATCGAAGTGTGCATAGTGCCACACGAACCTCCCCATTTGAAGTTGTCTATGGCTTCAACCCGTCCACTCCATTGGATTTAATTCCATTGCCGAACCAAGATTTAGTCAACCGGGAGGGAGCACAAAAAGCCAAGCAAGTCCAAGCCATGCATACCAAGGTACAAAGAGCTATAGCCAAGAAAAATGAATCCTATGCTAAATATGCCAACCGAGGCCGAAGAGATGTGGAATTCGACGTGGGAGACCTTGTATGGCTGCACTTGAGGAAGGAGAGATTTTCGAACCAAAGAAAATCCAAACTACTTCTTAGAGCCGATGGACCGTTTTAAGTGATCAAGAAGATCAACAAAAATGCCTATAAGTTGAAGCTTCCTGGGGACTTTGGCGCATCGGCTTCGTTCAATGTTCAAGACTTATCTCCATATGTGGGGGAGGCAGTCGAGGATGAGGAGGAGCAACCCCTGGATTTGAGGGAAAATCCTCATTCACCCAGAGGGGATGATGTGCCCGGGAACCGCCATCCACCGGAGGGTGCGACCACCCGAAGCCGGGCAAGACAATTATCTAACATGTTTGCTAATTTTGCAGGAGATTCATCGCCACTAAAGGGCCTCCTAGACATGCCCTCCTCTCTTGATAAAGAACTTCCCAAGCATTGCATACATTGGGAGATTGAAGAGGAGAACTTAGAGTCCGAAGTTCATAGCCTATCTTACCAAGACAATGACCAAGCAACAACTCACGTGGAACTCCAAGTTATTCTTAAAGAAGATGATCCATTCATGCAGCAAGGACAAGGACAAGTCTAAGGATGGGAGAGCATGGGAGAAGTCCACGTTTTAATTCTTTTGAAGAAAGAAAACCCGGTTGTATAATATCTTGCATGGTTCACGTGAAAACCATGCAAGCTCCTTCTCTTTCTTTTTGTTGTAAACTAATTACGTGGCTGCAAGTGGGAGATCCTTAGGAAGCCTTAGGGAATGGTTTTAACCTTACCTTAGTGACCATCACTCTTGTTGGTGATGGAAGTCAAGGGTGGGCCCCAATTTGCCATACCTTGTTGTTGGTTTAGCACTTAGGGTTATGGGTGATAATCATTCACCTTTTGTAGCTCGTGGGAAGGAGGGTTTTTACCCTTCCTTTCTCAGCATTTGGAAGATAGAAAAGTATTGGAAAATTTGCAGAAGCTTGAAGCTCTCAAACCCTCTTTTCTCACGGCTTCAAGGGATTTTGGTGAGTAATATCCAATCTTCTTTGTTTGTCTTGGTGTTGGTGATTAGCTAGGATCACTAAACCTTATTCCAACCTCCTTCCTCACTTGTTTAGGAACAAAAGTGAGCTTGGAAATCCCATAGCCTTCCTCCATTTGTTGTTTGCATTTGTGTTTGTCTTTGTTGTTGGTTGCTGTTTTTGGTGCATACCCGAGTGAATTTGTGCAACAAAAGTCCAATTCGTGCCATTTCTGTTTTCCGTGAACAAAAGTCCTTAATTTTATGGCTGTGAGTTCCTATTTCATGGCTTGAAATAACTGTTCTTTACGTTTAGCCACAGCCCCTCCCCATCAAGAGTTATGCATGTTTTTTCCACTGCCTTCTACCCGAATTCCTGAAATCGGGCAGTTCTGTCCATCAATTTTCTATCCTGCATATCTTCCAATATACCCATGATTTTACCCTCAAACCACTTGAAATTTCTTCCCACTTAGTTGAAGTTAAGTTCTGCCAATTGCTATCCTCCCAGACTCCCTGAATTGGAAGTTGTGCAGAATTCTCCCCAACACCCCTGCACTGTTTCTTTCAGCTTTGTCTGTTTGTGTACCTAACTTTGCCTCCGTGTATTTTATTGATCCGCACGTGTTTTAAGCTGTAAATTTGGTCCAACTTAGCCCACTCTCAAAGGTTTAAGTCATCCAATTTCTAGCTAAAGCCCCTGTATACGTTTGGAGTTCTCCTTGCTCCAATCCCTTGTTGCTGCCTACCTTTCTTTCTCTCGGCAGTTTGTTGCCATCTCCTCTCTTCCCGACACCTCCGCATCTTGGAGCGTGTCAGTCCACCATGGGAGAGGACGCTGTTGACATGTTGTCCAAGAAGGATGCAAGTGATCATATCCATTTGTCAATGGACAAGTGATGGACCAAACCTTGCCTAAAATCCTCTTTACTTTGAGCACGGATTGGAGACCAATAAATCAAAAGAGAGGTTGATCCAAAAATGGAGGTTTGCTAGTTCACCACTTGGAGATTTTTTGCTTGTTTAGAGTACTTGTAAATTGTAACTATTCTAATAGCTTGAAATGATGTATAGAGGTTGGTTCGGCTTGGATCAATTTGCTGGAAATTGGTTTGGATTGGACCAATTTATGCTCGATCATGTTGGAGCTTAAGGGAAATATTATTTCCCATGAAACTTAAGTTTGTAAAGTCTTTTAGACGTGGTTTAGGTCTAGGGAGTGTTTGAGTTGGGAGGCAAGTTGAAGGTGGGCCCCTTTTTCCCACCTACCTCATACTTAGCCACTCATTAGNTAATATCCATAATCTTTCTTTGTCTTTGGCGTTGGTGTCTTGCTAGAGCCACTTAGCCTTTATTCCAACCTTCCTCCACACTTTTTTTGGGTCAAGGTAAGCTTGGAAATCACATAGCCATCCTTCCATTTGTGTGTTTTGGAATTAGTATTGTCCTTGTTGGTTGCTGCCGGTTGTATTTTAACCTAATTCCAGTTTGTGTCCCAAAAGTGCCCTCTGTGTAAACTTCTGTTCCCGTGTGCTAATGTCCTAAAATTTGGGCTGTGAGTTCCTCTTTCATGTCTTGAGAAATTTGGTCTGTCATTGCGTTCCTTGTTTCTCCTATCTAAAAGTTGTGCATGCATTTTTTCCTCCTTCCTTCTTCCGAACTCCTGAAATCTGGCAGTTCTATCGACCAAAATTCAATCTCTCTTAATGTTTAAACTACCTGCTTGATTCCTCTCAAACCCTCATCATTTGATTTCCCTTCCATAGAGGAAGTTTTCTGCCAATTTTCTCTTTCTCATCTTGTTTGTATTGGGAGTTGTGCAGAGGTTTTCTCTTCACCTACTGCACTGTCAAAACCCTTGTTGTCCACTTGTGCATCTAAAAGTGACCTGTGCCATTTTATGTTACTCACGTGCTACCCCTCTGAAATTTTGACCAAAGTTGGTCCATTCCCTAAAGTCTAAGTCCACAAAAACTTTAATCCAAACGCACGCATGCATTTGGAGTTCCATTGGACTCATTCCCCTGTCTCTGCATTCCTTCATTGACTCTCGGCAGATTACCACTCCTCCTACCTCTATCGACACCTCCACATCCTTTGAATCGTGTCACTAGGGTTCAAGAATTCCAGGGTTCAATTGTTACAGGGTATAAGGTTCTAAGATTTCAGGTTCTAGTGTTAAAGGTTCCAATGTTCAGGTTTCAAGGTTCCACATTTAAAGGTTCCTAGTTAAGGGTTGTAGCCTTCTTAGGTTAGAGGCTCCAAAGTTAACAGTTGCAAGGTTCCAGTGTTTATGGTTCAAGGTTTGACATGCCACGGGATGCCTTGCATAGAGCAATGCCTGAAGGAGCCATCATCCGAGCCCAAGCTAAGGAGTTTTCTAATCAATTTGCTCTTTTTGTAAGAAATGATGCGCGCAGAATAATTATGGAGGAACCTACCCCGAAGGACTTGGAGCAATCCAAACATCTCCTCATATGAGAAACTTTGGAAATGGAGACCGAGATGGAATCGTCTACGAGCTTGGAACACCATGGAGAGAAGTGCAAAGCAAGGCAAGGGAAGAGGAGGAACTGGGTATAAGCCAGGTCTAAGTCGGGCATAAGTTGAGGCCCCGTGAGCATGGCGCAAACCCGATCGGAACTTTTCCTCAAAGAGGTTTAAACAAGGAGAGCCATGAAACTTTTCATGAGAAAGAGGTTTGTGCCGAGCCACTACAAACAAGAACTCTTCCTCTAACTTCAAACCTTGAAGCAAGGAACCTTATCAGTGGAGGAATATTTGACCAAATTTGAGACCATTAGGATTTAGTATTTGACAAGGAGAACCTTATTGGTTGAAGCAAGGAACCTTAGATGAACCTGAGAAACAAAACATTGCAAGGTTCTTAAGAGGTTTAAACTAGGAGATTGGAGACATAGTGGAACTACAACTGATTGATACCATGGATGTAGTCATTCAACTAGCCATAAAAGTGGAAAAGCCAGTGAAGAGGAAGGGAAAGGGGTTGGTTAACCGAATTGCTCCCAAAACCACCCCTCCTTACAAGCCCTTTTCTAAGGTGGAGGAAAAGGCCCCTTATGTGAAGCCTTGGTTCCAAAAGAAAAAAGGTGAGGGGAAACCTAATGATAAAAACAATCATCCTCGAACAAGGGAGATAAAATGCTTAAAGTGTCTTGGCTTGGGCCATATTGCTTCTCAATGCCCAAACAAGAGGGGTCATGGTTCTTAGAGAGGACACCAATGAAGTGGTAAGCAAGGATAAAGTGCTGGAAGAAGCTAGTGAAGACCACAAACCCGAGGAGGAGATTTTTCATGCTCATGAGGGACCCCTTTTTGATAGTGATCCGAAGAGTTCTATCCTCCCAAGTCCAAAGTGAGGATTTTCAAAGGGAGAACATATTCCATACTAGGTGCCTTATTTAGGGAAAAGTATGCTCTCTTATTATAGTTAGTGGGAGTTGTACCAATGTGGCATCTCAGGATCATGTGGAGAAGTTGAGGCTTGAAACTATATTGCAGCCAACCTTACAAGTTAAGATGGTTGAATGGCAAAGAAGACATCAAGGTGACCAACAAGTTAACTTGGAGTTTTCAAATGGTGGATTCAAGAATAAACGTGCTTTGCGATGTAGTGCCAATGAGTGCAAGCCACATTTTGTTGGGAAGGCCGTGGCAATATGATCGGAGGGTCCTTCATGATGGTTATACCAACCATTATTCCTTCAAGCTCAAAGGGAGAGCAATCAAGCTAGCTCCTCTTGGCACGGATCAAGTTGCTAAGGATGAGACAGCAAGGAAGGAAGGTAGGACTAAATCCAAAATTTTCATGTCTAAGAAAGAGTTGTTGAAGTCTATTTTGGAAGGAGGGCCAATTGTGATATTGATGTTCCGGGAGAGGATGGAGGAGATTGAAGAGGTGCTTCCAAATCAGCCATCTTATAGGTTGAACCTCGAGGAGGCCAAGGAGCTTCAAAGACAA
This sequence comes from Begonia fuchsioides, assembly GCA_003255005.1. NCBI lineage: Eukaryota > Viridiplantae > Streptophyta > Magnoliopsida > Cucurbitales > Begoniaceae > Begonia > Begonia fuchsioides. The sequence continues at coordinate 351,919 of QAOC01041996.1, read as the reverse complement.
GTGCAAGAACTCCTAGACAAGGGCTACATTTGGGTTTATAGTGGTTTACTTTGATGATATCTTGGTATATAGTTAGGATTTTCATACTCATCTTGGACATCTTAGATTGCTATTTGAATCTCTTTGAGCCACTAGACTTTTTGGTAATTTGAAGAAATGTGCTTTTGTTCAAGAACATATTCACTTTCTATGGTTCATTATTACTAAGAATGGTATAGAGGTAGATGATTCCAAGATAGAGTCAATTCTGGAATGGCCTACTCCTAAGAGTGTGTTGGATATGAGGAGTTTCCATGGGCTTCCTTCTTTTTATCAGAGAATCATTCAATTTTTTAGCTCTTTTGTTGCCTCCATAACCGATTGCATCAAAAAAAGGAGAGTTTGTATGGACCTCGAGTTGTGAAGAAAGCTTTGAGTTAATCAAGCTCAGGCTTTGTTAAGCACCCGTGCTCATGCTTCTCAATTTTACAGAGGTTAAAACTCTATTATCACCGAGCATTGTAGTAGGTTTATTTGGAATACAAAGAGTGTTTTGGATCTTGTTCCTTGGCTGGTTTTTCACCTCCAAGACTTAAATCTCTGGTGAGTAATATCCGGCGACATCCAAGAGCATCCTTCAAGGTTTTTGCTTCCCTTCCAAGCTAGGGTGACCTAGGCCATGCTACACAACTTCAACCACTCCCCCGTGGTCTTAGTAAGGGTGTAATCCATATTAGCTCTTCTCCATCTCCGGCTACCTCCCATTTTCCGATCAACCACATTTCATTTTCCAATCATTCCCTTTTTGGCACCCAATATTCCTGTCTACATATCTCCTTATTCCCCTAAGAATTTACTCCCATTTTTGGAGGTTAAGCTCTCCTTTCATTCACTAACAACCCCTCTGAATGATAGTTGAAAACTCTGCATGCAACTTGACAACCACCTTCCCCAATAACACCAATTTCTGACTTTTTTCTTTGATTATTTCTCACCCGATAGCCATTTTGTTCCCGATTCCATTCTTGAAGCTTATCAAGGTTCATAGGTTCTAGGATTTTGTTGTTCTAGGGTACAAGGTCCCAGGGTTTACGGTTTCATTGTTCAAGTGTTCCAAGGTTTAAAAAATATGGGTTCCAAAGTTCTATTTTAAGGATTCAGGGTTTTGGGTTTATCGATCAAGGGTTCAGTGTTTATGGTTCAAGGGTTTTAGAATTCTAGTGTATGGGGTTTAGAATTATAAGGTTCAAGGTTCCGCGGTTAAGGGTTAAGGTCTAGGGTTAGGTCTAGGATTCAGGGTTCCAAGTTTACAAGGCTCTAGGGTTCAAGGTTAATTGTTTCATGGTTCAAAGCTAAGAGTATGATGATTATGGGGTTCTATTTGTTTAGGGTTTCAATGTTCATGGTTTTAGATTTAGATTTCAGGGTTCTACGGTTTATTGTTTAGAATTGTAAGGTTCAGGGTTCTAGGGTTGAGTGTTCCAAGGTTAAGGGTTCATGGTTTAGGGTTCCAAGGTTCATGCTTCCAAGGTTTCATGGATCCAGGGTTCCAAGGTTCAAAGTTCATTATTTGAGAGTTTTAGGGTTCTAGAGTTCTAGGTTCAGGGTTCCAAGGTTTAGGATTCTAGGGTTAAGGGATCAAGGTTAAATGGTTCCAAAGTTCTAGGGTTTTAGGTTTTTAGGTTTTATGGTTTAAGGTTCCAGGGTTCAGGTTTTAAAGTTCTATGGTCTGCGGTTCAAGGTTCAGGATTCTAAGATTGAGGGTTGAGAGGTCAAGGGTTTAGAGTTCAGTGTTTGAGGGTTCTAAGGTCCTAGAGTTTAGGGTTTAGGGTTCAAGTTTTAAGGGTTTCAAGGTTTGAGCGTTCTAGGGTTCAAGGTTAAGAATTCCACGGTTTAGAGTTCAAGGTTTCAGTGTTCTAGGTTTCTAAGATTTAGGTTTCCAAGGTTGAGGTGATGGGTTTGAGGGTTCTAAGGTTTAGGGTTTAGGCTTCTAACTTTTAAGGTTCAATGCCTTGGGGTTCCAAGGTTTAGGGAGGGTCCCTAGGTTTGAGGGTTTAAGGTTCCAAGGTTTAAGGGTTCAAGAGTTCCATGGTTAAGGGATCAAATTTCATTGTTTAGGGAGCACAATTCATGGTTAAGGGATTAAATTTCATGGTTTAGGGATCACGGTTCATGGTTAAGGTTACCTAGGTTCAGGGTTTCACGGTTCCACAGTTCAAGGTTCAAGGTTCAAAGTTTAGGGTTTAGGGTTTCAGGGTTCCACGGTTCAAGGTTTCCTCGGTTCAAGGATTCAAGGTTTAGGATTCTAAGGTTCTGTGTTTCACGGTTCACGTTTAAGGATTTTGGGGAAGTTCAAAGTTAATTGCTAAGGGTTTCAAGGTTAAGAGATCTTGGGTTTAGGGGTCTTGTTTTAGGGTTCATGAGTTCTAGAGTTCCATGGGCCAAGGTTCATAGTTCCAAGGTTCAAGGTTTAAGTTTTCAAGATTTAGATTTCCAGGTTTCAGAGTTCAAGGTTTTAGGGTTTATGGTTCAAGGGTTCTAGGCTTAAAGGTTCTAGGGTTCAAGGTTAAGGGTTCTAAGGTTCAGGGTATCACGTTTTAGGGTTCTAGGGTTCAAGGTTATAGGGTTCAGGGTTCCAAGGTTACAGGGTTCCAAGGTTAAGGTTTTAGAGTTAAAGGTTTGAGGGTTATGTGGTTCTAGGGTTCAAAGTTTATGGTTTAAGGTTCCAACATACATGGATTTAGGTTTTAGGGTTCCAGGTTTCAAGGTTCTGGATTCAAGGTTAAAGGGTTCAGGGTTCTAGAATTCATAGTTCACGGTTTGAAGGTTTTGTGGTTTCGGGGTTTTAGGATTCATAGTTCATTGTTCTGATGTTCAAGGATCTAGGTGTTATACCACTGTACATATTAAATGCTTTAAGCTATTAAATGACATAAGTAGAAATTTTTTTAATGCGATACATGTTGAATTAAGAGTAGAAAAGGAAGGCAAATTAAAATATGACACATGTCACTATAGGATTAGTGCCTAATCATGATTAAAGCATAATTAGTAAAAATTATGGGGTTATTAAGGTTTATAAATCATGATTATTTAATTTAATCTAATGGATTAGCTTAGTACTAATGTAAATTAAGTAGTTAAGCTGAGTATGATTACAATGATACTGATGAAGGTATTTTAGCATTTAAAGGAGCTTATAATAGTAAAATGGTAAAACTAAATCAATAAATTTGACAAAAAGGTATTTTCACGCCATGAACCATATAAAAATATTGATAAATGAATGATCATTAGCCATTAAGAAGAGAAAACTTGATAGAAAAGGGTTTTAGAGATAGAAAGTGAATGTTGAAGGGGAAGGAGCTGCAATTAGCTTCCAATCTTCTAAGGAGAAGTGTTCTTCTCATCTATAGGAATTTATTGATCTAGAAATCAAGAAGTATGACCTTATATTACGTTTTTTAGATCAACTATGGTTATTCACATGATTACATTAAGGATAAATGGGAATTATAGAAACATCAATGGTTTTGTAAGTTTGTTGTGAGTACCATGTGAGCTTTGTAATCATAGAATTTCATAATGTACAGAACAAGTTATGGTATTTTGAAAGTACCACAAGACATGACATTGATTCTGAAAATTATGAATGAATTTAGGTAATTGAGGAGAAGGTGATCCTCAATTTTACCTACTACTTGAAATACTTGCTAAGGATAGTTAAGGTAAGTAGTATTATGTATTTTTCTCTTAATTGAATCTATATCATAGAATCATAGGAATTTTTTTTAAGATGTTTTTTTATGCTTTGTAAGTCAAGATGAATACATGTATAAAATAATGTAGAAAAGCATGATTTAGGTTATAATATGATGAATTATTGTTTTAGTGTTATGAACGTTGTTTAACTACTTAATACATTAATATTGAGCATGTTCACGAGCATCTTATACATATAATGTAAATCTTAATGCACACCTTATACTACTTGCTGAGTCTTATGCTCATAGATGAGTTTTATGATGTACGCAAGGAAGACGTGCACTAAGAAGTGTATGAGATGGACTGCTTTGTTCATGGGGTGGTTGTTACTGTTTGAGCGGATTTTGACCTGTGGGCAAGTAGTTTTCAAAATTGTAAATAATGGTTTGGAAAAGAAGTTTTCAACTTTGTATATATCACATCATACCATTTACTGGACCTATTATTTTCAAGGTTCCAAGGTTCAGGTTTCTGGGGTTCTAGGGTTTAGGGTTTAAGGTTCCAGAGTTCCGAGGTTCAGGGTTAAGGCTTCTAAGGTTCATTGTTCCAGGGTTCATGGTTATAATGTTCAAGGTTCAAAGTTCCAGGGTCCAGGTTTCCTGGTTCAAAGTGTTAGGGTTTGGTGTTAGAAGGTCAAGGGTTCCATGGTCTCTTATTAAGGGTTCTAGGATTCCAGGGTCCAAGGTTGAAGGTTTTGAAGCTCCAGGGTTTAAGATTTAAGGGTTCTAGGGTTCACTGCTTAAGGTTCTTAGGTTTTAGGGTTCCGAGATTCATGGTTTATGCTTCTAAGGTTCAGGTTTTAGTGTTTAAGGGTTCCAAGGTTTAGAAGGTTCAGAGGTTTGGGTTCCTAGGTTCAAGGTTCAAGGGTTTCTGGGTTCATGGATGTAGGCTTCAAAGTTCAGGTTTTTAAGTTCAAGGTTCAAAGGGCAAAGGGGTTCTAGTTTCAAAAGTTCAAGGTTCAAAGTTCAAGGGTCTAGGGTTCAGGGTTAACTTTTCAAGGTTTAAGGTTTGAGGTAAGCGTTTTAGGGTTTTGGGGTTCAAGGTTCAGGGTTACTTTTCCGGGTTCCAAGGTTTAGTGTTCTAGGGTTTATGGTTTGGTTAAGGTTTCTAGGGTTTCAAGGTTCAAGGTTCAATGTTAAAGGTTTAGGTTCAGAGTTCCTGGGTTCAGGGTTCCAAAGTTCCAAGGTCAAGGGTTTAGGGTTCCAGGGTACATTCTTTAGGGTTTCATGGTTAAGGGTTTTAGGATTTAGTATTTAGAGTTTAAGGGTCAAGGGTTACGAGTTCAAGAGTTTAGGGTTTAAGATTTCAAGAATCTGGGGTTCAAAGTTAAGGGTTCATAGTTTGAGAGTTCAGGGTTAAGGTTTAAAGGTTCCAAGGTTCAAGGCTCTGAGGTTTTTGTTGTTTAGGGTTTAGTTTCTAGGATTCAAATGTTTTAGGGTTCAAGAGGTTCTAGTGTCCAAAGTTAAGGAATCAGGGTTTAAAGGTCCAACATTTAAGGGTTCAGGGTTCAAGATTCAAAAGGTTTAAGGTTCAATGTTTGGGTCCAGGTTTTAGGGTTCAAGAATTGTGTCTAGGGTTAAGGGTTCTAACGTTTATGGTTCAAGGGTTGACGATTCTAAGGTTTAGGGTTCTAGGGTTTAAGAGTTCGGACTTCAGGGGTTCAGAGTTCCAATTTTTATGGTTTAAGAGTTAAGGGTTTGAGGTTTTAGGGTTTAGGTTTTAAGGTTTCAAGATTCTAGGGTTATAGGTTCTCGGGTGCATGGTTCTTGGTTCATGGTTTTGGGTTTCAGAGTTTAGGGTTTCATGGTTTTAGGGTTATGGGTTCAGCGTTAAGCGTTCGAAGGTTCAGGCTTCTAGGGTATAGGTTTCAAGATTTTAGGGTTCCAGGGCTTAGGGTTTAGATTCACGTTTCCAGGGTTCAGTGTTCTAGGGTTTAGAGTTCAGAATTTAGTGTTTCAAGGTTCATGGATCAAGAATTCATAGTTCAGTGTTGAGGTTTCAAGGTTCACTGGTTCTATTGTTTAAGGATTCTATTGTTCTAGGGTTAATAGTTCAAGGTTTCACGGTTGAAGGTTCCAGGGTTCCACGAATTCATGGTTTAGGGTTCAAGGTTCAGGGTTCAAGGTTCAGGGTTTAAGGTTCCAGGGTTCCAAGGGTCACTGTTTAGCTTCAAAGGTCTAGGGTTCGAGGTTCAAGGGTTGAGGGTTCGAGTGTTTAGAGTTTCATACTTCCAGGGTTTCATAGTTTGGGGTTTGTGAGTTCTAGAGTTCATTGTTGCTAGGTTCTAGGGTCCATGGTTCAGTGTTCCAAGGTTTAGGGTTTCAGGGTCCAGGGTCCAGGGTTAGAATTTCAAGGATTCAAGGGTCCAGGGTTTAGGGTTCCATGGTTAAGGGTACAAGGTTAAAGATTCCAGGGTTCCAAGGTTCAGGATTCCAGGGTTTAAGGTTCAAGGTTCCAGGGTACTGGGTTAAAGGTTTAGGTTTCCAAGATTCAGCGTTCAAGGATTTTGAGTTCTAGGGATAAGGTTTCTAGGGTTGCAGAGGGAATGACCACCCGTAGCCGAGCAAGGAGTTTTGCTAACATGTTTGTCGATTTTGCAGGTGTGACATTTCCCCCTTTGGACCTCTTAGATGCTTTCTCAACTCATGACAAAGAGCTTCCCAAACATTGCTTGCATTGGGAATTTGAAGAGAAGGAATTGACAACCGAAGTCCATAATGTTCCTTGCCGGAACAACCTACCCGAGCCTCGGCCTTGTCCCACTCCAAAGGAAGGGAATACCGACTACACTATGGCCAGCATGGGAGGGAAAGCTATACAATTGTGGACCAAGGAGAAAGTTGTTCAAGGGTGGCCCAAAGAGGATACAATTGAACAAAACCGATTAGTTTTGAGCACTCCTTCAAGTGGTGGACCGAGCCATGCCTAAAACCTTTCCACACTTTGAGCTCGGGTTGGAGGCCAACAAACCCGAGAAGAGATTAGAGTCCAACAAATCCAAGGCAAGGGTGTATCAGCATTGGGGGTGTGCTTGTTCACTTCTAGGAGATATTTTTCGTTGCTTGAATTACTTGTGCCTTTTTGTAAAATAGTTGCATGGTTTTTCGTAGAAACCATGCAAGAAACTTGTCATCCATTTTATTTTTGTGCTAAATTACGTGGAAGCAAGTGGAAAAGATTAGGGAACATTAAGGAATGGGGGTACACCATACCTTAGAGTACCATCTCTCCTTGAAGTGTAGAAGTCAAAGGAGGGGCCCACTTGCCATGCTTTTAGGTTTGCTAAGTACTTTGAAACGTAGGTAGTAATTATTTTCTCTATGTAGCTCGTGGGAAGAAGGGTTTTATTCCTTTCTTCTCGGCATTTTGAAAGATAGAAAAGTATTGGAAAATTTGCAGAAGCTTTGAAGCTCTCAAACCCTCTTTTCTCACGACTTCTTGGGATTTTGGTGAGTAATATCTAATCTTCCTTGTTGTCTTTGGTGTTGGTGCCTTGCCAGAGTCACTTAGCCTTTATTCCAACCTTCCTCCTCACTTGCTTAGGATCAAGGTAAGCTTGGAAGTCATATAGCCTTCATCCCGCTTATGTATTTTGGTTCTTGGTTGTTTTCTTATTGGTTGCTGCCATTTTAATTTACCCGAGAATCTATTTGAGTCCCCAAAGTGTCTCCTGTGCTATTTTTTGTTTCCCTTGTGCTAAAATCCTCAAAATCTGGCTGTGAGTTCTTATTTCACGTCTTGAAGTATTGGCTATTCATCTCACTCCGAGGTCTGCCCAATTAAAAGTTGTGCATTGATCTATCCTCTGTCCTTCACCTGAGTACCTTAATTTTGACAGTTCTGTTGACCAATTTTTAATCCCTCGTATCTTTTATTCTACCCGTGCTTTTTCCCTTTAACCAAGTGCAATTCATTCCTCTTTCGTTGAAATTGGTTTCTGCCAAATTTCACCTTCTCAGGTCAACGACATTGGGAGTTGTGCAGACGTCTCTCCCACCTAATGCTCTGCCAATTGGTAATTTTGTCTGTTTGTGCCTCTAAATGTGTCCCCATGCCATTTTTAACCAACACGTGCTTGCACTCTAAATCTTGACCAAACTCAGTTCCTTCCCTAAAGTCTAAGTCCCCAAAATTTCAGCCCAAAAGCCTGTATGTAATTGGAGTTCTAACTGCCACAATCCCCTATTTCTGTTTTAGTCCTTCTCATTGGCAGATTGCATTGCTTTCTTGACACGCTCGGGGTTAGGAGGTGTCGGGAGAAAAGGGAACAAATGGAAAGACAAAGCAATCTGCCGAGAGAACAAGAAGGACTGGCAGAAACAGGGGAGTGAACACACTAGAGCTCCAAATGCATATGGGCCCTGATGTACAATGGGACTCCTCCCCATTGGGCCTAGAGTTTTATGCTAACTTAGTTGATTATTTTGTAGGAAACATAACCTCGGAGACACCCATGGAAGACGACCAAGAAAGGCCCAATACGTCCATCACATGGCTGGACACGAACGTGACCAAACACGCCGGGCCGGACATGGCGGCCCATGACGCGGAGCGCGCGACCTTGACCGCACACGCCGCGACCTTGACCGCACATGCCGGGTCAGACATGGAGGCCCATGCCGCGGGACACCCGAGCTTGACCGCGCACGCCGGGCCGACGACCACGGCGTTCACCTTGACCGCACACGCTGGGCCGAACAATGCGGCCCAGGGCGCCAGAGACATGACCACGGCGCGCACCACCAACGGATCGACCGGGCCACGTGACACGGCCCACGCCGAGACCCCTTAGGGTCTCGGCCATCTTCAATAAGGGGCCGAGCACCACATTTCCCTTCAGCACTTAGAGACTTAGAGAATGAAGAGGATCAAGCCCAAATATCAAGAGGACGGATTTCCAGCCCAAGACACTACCAAGGCCGAGGCCCATGCAACACTTAAAGAAGCCCACGGCATCCTTCAACTTTGCCCGTGTCAAATCTTCATGGAAGATATGCCTTAGCTGGAAAATAACAACCAAGAGGATTTGGGGGGATTCGCACGAACAAAATCCCATGATTTTCGGAGATACATATCTCGGCCGAGCGCACCCGAGCGCACCCGGCAGCGCACCGCACCCGCCTGCGCACCAGAGAACGCACCCATGACGCGACGCACCCGAACCACGACGCACCTCCGGATCCACGTGCCAAATCATCCTAGACGTCCAAATCATCCGACGGCTTGAGATTACTAGTTCTCTAAATTTTCGTTTAGCTTTGTTTATTTAAAGAACACTAGACTAGCTTGTTTTACTTAGTGAAGTTTATCAATACAAGAGCTTTTTTAGCCTTATTGATAATTCCCTCAAATCGACGTTACTTCTCCGGTGAGTCATATCCGGCCAAGCTTCTGTCAACCCTTGCCGACCTCGGTGCGTGACATCCGAGTCTTCTACAAGGTCTACCGATTTGGATTCTTTGATTGCTCAAGTATCCAACATCGTCCGACATCACCTTCATCTTCCGATTCATCCATAATCCGCACCATTCCCCAGCCATCATCAACCTTCCCGATCATCCGATCATACCCTCCGTGCCATCTCATTATTTTCACCTTCTAGCTTCCGCAAACCACCATATTACCGACCATTCCAATCACCGTTCATCAAACGCCCGAGCCAATCTAGCTCGTGCGCACGCCCACCGTTCCCGACGTGCAAACCACCCCGGGCATTGCACATCAGGCCCTTGGGCTAAGATTTGGAGGACTTAAACTTTAAGGAGTGGGCTAACTTTGGCCAAATTTTCAGAGTGAGATCACGTGGAGAACTTAAAATGGCACGGGGTGAATTTCTGGTGCACAAACAGACAAAACTGTTTTAGGCAGTATAGAAGGATGGAAAGATCTCTGTACAACTTTCGATGTAGGTAATATGGGAAGCCAAAAATTGAAAGAGAATAACTTCAATGAAAGGGAAAGAGAATGGTAGGTTTTCGGAGGCAAACTCACGACTGGATTACAAGTTATGAAAATTTGAAATCAGGTCGACAGAATGGGCCTAAATTGATTAATCCCCTAGAAAGGTGGAGAAAGGAACGTGCACAACTTCAAATTGAAGAAATCTGGGAGTGACATGTATAAAAAAAAGTTCTAGATCTGAATGAGGATCTCACAGCCCAAATTTTAGGACATTAGCACACGGAAAACAGAAGTTTGCACGGAGTGGACTTTTGATGCACAAATCCACTCGGGTAAGGAAACAAAAACAACAATCACACCAAAAAAACAACAAGACCCGAAAACAAATAAGGTGGGATGAGGGCTATATGACTTCCAATCTTACCTTGATCCTAATCAAGTGAGGAGGAAGGTTGGAATAAGGGCTAAGTGATCCTAGCAAAATCACCAACACCAAGACAAACCAAAACAAGGATACTACTCACCTTGGATAAAATGTTGTGAGAAAGGAAAGGGGGTTTGAGAGCTTCAAGCTTCCAAAGTTTTATCCAATTCTTTTCTATCTGCAAATTCTGAGAAATGAAGGGTAAAAACCCTCCTTCCCACGAGCTACAAAAGGCACATACGCCTGCAGGCCTAAGAAAGGAAGTTAGGATTCTCTCCACGGTTTTGGCGATTTTTGGACTCCTCCGAAATTCCCTAGCCGACGCTTCCTTCTCGGGCTCTCCTCTCACCGGAATCTCTTGCAAACCATCACCCGATCCTCTCCTCCTTGCTCATTTCATCCACCGCAGGAGATTTCCGTCGAGATTCATCCACGAAATCGCATTTTCACGAGTTACAACTTGCTGTTTTTTCTCCCGGAAGCTCTCGGTTTTGCAGAAGTTTTGCTTAAGTTGGAAGCTTCATCCTCTCATTCTTCTTCATCCTCATTGCGGGTGTTACACTTTGCTGTTTTCCACCGGAAGCTCTCGGATTTGGAAGGCGTTTTGGTTGCGTCGGAAGTCTCTCCCTCACGGGAGTAGTCCGGCGATGTTCCTTTTGCTCCCACGGTGAGGTATTTCAAGGTTACAACTCTCGGTTTTTACTACATCTTCACGCCGGAATTCTGAGTTTTTCCCGGGAAGGGGTTTTGGTCACTCCAAAACTCCCTCTCCGGCGCCTGCATCTTGAGCTCCCTCCCGGAAAGTTAAAGGTTAGTATCATCACCTCCCCCCATTCTCCTCGCCGGAACTCCCTCACCCGAAGCTAAACCCACCTTATCCCTCCACCCTCTTCAGCCTTTACTTTAAAAACAACCATTTTCATCCTCCCCTCGCCCTTCTGATCCCCTCCATATCCCTCTTCTTGGCCGAATCCCATTCTGCAAATTCCTCCTTGCCGGAACTCCTCCCCTTCATCCCCTCCGCCCGAAAACTCCCCCTCCAATTATCTCCACATCCACTACATCCCTCACCCTAAAACCTACATTTTCACCCTCCCCTCACCTTCCTCATCCCTCCCATACCCTTGTTTTAGTTCGAATCACCATTTGCAAACTCCTCCCCGCCAGAATAATCTCCTTCGAGGGAATCGAAGAGTGGTTCGGGGGTGGTGAGTGATTGATGATTACCCGGAATGGTGTGAGGTGATGGAGGCTGTCGGGGATGGAGGTGAGGTGAGGGCGGTCTAAACACTCGAGTAACCGGGAGTGTTTGGATCGGTAGACCTTGGTCGTGGCTCGGATGTTACGCACCGAGTCTCGGCTAAGGGTTGACGTTTGTTGGCCGGATGTGACGCACCGGAGAACTAGGTCGATTGAGGGAGTTTGATAAGAAGGCTCTAAGCTCTTGTATTATCAAATTTTCACTGCCTACTAATCGAGGCTTACATCCTATTTAAAGACAAAATTAACTAAGGAAAGTAAATGGAAGAATGCTTGACTGAGAGCGGCGTTGTTGGGCCGGGCTGGTGCGCGCGTGGTGTTGCGCGATCTTGACGTTGCTGGGCCAGGCTGGTGCGCGCGCGGTGTTGCGCGGTCTTGACTTCGTCCGATCATTTCTATGATTTGGTTGACTCCTTGGGCTGGGCTTTCTTCCTTCTTTATTTAGCGGATGTCCTCACTTGAAATTTGGCATGCTTTTGCTTGAAATGCCTTGTCTTGAGCCAAACGAGGTCTCCTTCTTCAAAAATCTTTTCTTTGCGCTTTGGGTTAGCTGTCTCGGCATACTTAGCATTTTTGCGCTCGATTCTTTTCCTGATCCGTTCGTGCAATTTCTGAATCGTCTCGGCCCTTTTAAGGCCATCTGGGTTAGCGTACTCCGGGGCTGGCAGGGGCACTAAATCCATCGTAGTGGTCGGGTTGAATCCGTAGGCCGCTTCAAATGGGCTCATGCCCGTGGTCGAGTGTTGGCATCGGTTGTATGCAAATTCGATGAGCGGTAATTTTATCTCCCAAGTGGTGAGCTTCTTTTCGATGACACTTCGCAGCAAGGAGCCAAGTGTCCGGTTGACTACCTCTGTTTGCCCATCGGTTTGGGGGTGGAATGCCGTGCTAAATAAGAGTTTGGTGCCTAGCCTTGACCATAATGTCCTCCAAAAAGTGCTGAGGAACTTGCCATCACGATCGGAAACAATGGATCGTGGAATGCCGTGGAGTCGCACAATGTCTTTGAAAAATAGATCGGCTATGGCCGTGGCGTCGTGCGCGGTATGGCATGGCACAAAGTGTGCCATCTTTGAAAACCGATCGACCACAACCATAATTGAGTCTCGGCGGTTGCTTGTCCTTGGAAGGCCGACTACGAAATCCATGCTAAGGGCTTGCCATGGATAATCGGGTATGGGTAGCGGCAAATATAAGCCTTGGTTCGTGGCACGGTTTTTGGCCTTCTTACAAACCGCGCATCTCTCTACATAGCGGTGTACGTCTCTAAACATTTTGGGCCAATGAAAATGCTCCTTTAGCGCTTCCCACGTTTTCTTTTCACCGAAATGGCCCGCAAGGCCACCTCCATGAGCCTCGGTTATGAGAGACTCTCAGAGACTACCTCTCGGGATGCAAATTCGGCCGCCCTTCATAAGGTATCCCTCGGACACCTTGTAGCCGGGAGCTTCTCCTTTGGTTGTTGCCTCAAAAATAGGGCCAAAATCTGCATCATTAGGATAAAGGGCCTTAATCCACTCAAACCCAAAGAACCTTACCTTGAGCTCCGTCAAGAGGATGCTCCTTCGGGAGAGTGCATCGGCCACTACGTTGGTGTCGCCCTTTTTGTACTTGATTATGTAAGGATAGCGTTCTAGGAACTCAATCCACTTTGCATGCCGGCGGTTGAGCTTGCCTTGGCTCTTGATGAACTTGAGAGCCTCGTGGTCCGTGTGGATTATAAATTCCCGCGGTAGAAGATAATGTTGCCATACTCCTATGGCTCGGATAAGTGCATACAACTCCTTGTCGTACGTGGAGTAATTGAGCACGGCGCCTTTGAGCTTCTCGCTAAAGTAGGCGACCGCTCGACCCTCTTGCATCAAAACCGCTCCAATTCCCGTGCCCGAGGCATCATATTCAACCTCGATCACTTTGTTAAAATCCGGGAGGGTTAACACGGGAGCTTCACATAATCGGGCCTTGATGTGATCGAAGGCCGCTTGGCATTGCTCGGACCATGAGAAGTCTTGGCCCTTTTTGGTGAGTTCGGTCAATGGGGCCACGATGGTGCTAAACCCCTTGATGAACTTTCGGTAGAAGTTGGCCAATCCGTGGAAGCTTCGGATGTCCGAGATGGATTTTGGAGTGGGCCACTCTTGAATGGCCGTGACTTTTTCGGGATCCACTTCCATGCCGTGTCCGGACACGATGAAGCCGAGGAAGTGAATCCGGGTTTGTGGAAATGCACACTTCTTTCGGTTGCCGAAGAGCTTGGTTTCGCGCAATGTGATAAAAAGTCGTTCCAAGTGTGCTATGTGGCTTGACAAGTCCGTGCTGTAGACCAAAATGTCATCAAAGTAAACAATTATAAATTTACCAAGATATTCCCGCAAGACATGGTTCATGAGGCGCATGAAGGTGCTCGGTGCGTTGGTGAGGCCGAATGGCATTACAAGCCACTCAAATAATCCGTATCGAGTCTTGAATGCGGTTTTCCACTCGTCACCTTTGCGCATCCGAATTTGATGGTAGCCGGACTTGAGATCCACTAGGGAGAAAATCCGTGCGCCACTTAGTTTGTCGAGCAAGTCATCAAGCCGGGGCATAGGGAACCGGTACTTGATGGTAATGTCGTTGATCGCTCGGCTATCGACGTACATTCGGAAGGATCCGTCCTTCTTGGGCACTAGCAAGGCCGGGACGGCGCATGGGCTTAAAGACTCCTTGATATAGCCCTTGTCCAAAAGTTCTTGGACTTAGCCTTGTAAGGTAGCTCCCGGTTGAAGATCTATTTGGTGTTCGATGCCTCGGAATGGTGGGAGGCCATCGGGAAGCTCATCCGGGAAGACATCCGCATAATGGTCCAGCAAAGATAGCACGGGTTCTGGGAGTCTTTCTTCGTTTGGACCTTCGGATTCCCTGTGTATTAAAATTATTAGTGGTGTACCTTGGGTGAGCGTGCGGGCTAACTCCTTTCGGCCCATGATAAGAGCCATCTTTGATCGGGCTTCTTTCTTGTCGGCCTCATCCTTGGCTATTTGCTCCGGTGACCTTGGAGTAAGTATTATATTGCGGCCATCCAACTTGAAGGAGTATTGGTTGGATCGGCCATCATGATGCACGTTCCGGTCGAATTGCCAAGGCCGGCCGAGGAGGACATGCGTGGCGCTCATTGGGACAACGTAACACACGACCGTGTCTTTGTATTTTCCGATCGAGAAGTCAACTTTGGCTTGCTTGGAGACTCGGATATCTTCACGATCGGTGATCCAACGGAGCTTGTAAGGCGTCGGATGTTCGGTGGTGGGGAGGCCGAGCTTTTCGACCATCTCTCGGGAAGCCACATTGGCATAGCTTCCGCCATCAATAATAAGCGAGCAAACCTTGTCTTTGATTAGGCAACGGCTATGGAAAAGGTTCTCACGTTGGAAATGTTCGGGTTGTCTTTGGCCCGAGAGTGTGCGCCGGATTACCATAAGCATCGGGCCACCTTGTGCATGGCACACTTCATCATCGGTCACGTCCGGTGTTTCAGACTCATTAAGGGGGCTGGGCCCGGATGGAGCCTCTTCATCACTAACAACATCGCCCGTGTCTTCGATGAGCGTCATGACACGGCGATTAGGACATTGGGCCGCCATATGCCCTCGGCCGAGACACTGGAAGCATTGGATGTCTCGTGACCGTGGGCCTTCCTTTGGGGCCTCTTGTGGTTTGGACTCATCGTTTGGTCGAGGCACCCATGGTTTAGGTGCCGTGGTCGGGGGCTTGGCCGGGGTCCGGTACTCGGCCATTGGTGCGGGCCGGTAAGGCGCGGGCGGGTGTCCCGCGGTTGGCTGGGGGCTCGGACCTTTGCTTCTTCGCTTGATTTGCCTCTCGACTCTAAGGGTCATTTGGACTAAGTCATCAAAATTGTCGAGGGGCTGCAACTCTACCATATCACCAATTTCTCGGTGGAGTCCTCGGATGAACCGAGCCATGATTTGCTCCTTGGGCTCGGCTAGGTCGCAACGAATCCGCAATGACTCGAATTGGTTCAAGTACTCGTCAACCATGGAACTTCCTTGGCGGAGGCTTTGGAGTTGAAGAAAAAGATCTTGGCGGTAATGGCTCGGGACAAAGCGTTTCCGCATGTGATTTTTCATCGCGCGCCACATCGTGATCTCTTCTTCGTGATCTTCGCACCTTTGCCTCTTGAAACTATTCCACCAAAGAGCAGCATAGTCGGTCAATTCAATAGAAGCTAATTGTACCTTTAACTTCTCGGAATGGTTGTATAAGTAAAAAATTTTGTCGACTTTTTTGACCCAATCGAGAAAGGAATCGCCGTCGGAGGCTCCCTTGAATGATGGTAGATTGAGCTTCGGTAATTTCCAATCTTCACCTCGGTCCGTATGGTGGTCGGAATAATAGTCTTCGTCAGACTCGTCGGAGTCGCGAGGTGCGGCTCGACGTCTACCATTGCCGGCTCCGGGACGCCGTGCTGGCCGGGGAGGATCATACGATTGAGCAGGTGCGGCATTGTCTAGCCTTTGGAGAATGGCATCCATCCTCCGGTTGAAGGCTTCTTGTTCTTCCATTCTCCAATTTAGGGCGTCGAATCGCCCTTGAACATGTGGGTCCATTTCATGCGGCTCGGAGGCGATCGTTGGATCGGAAGTGGTGGCTTGGTCTCGGCCACCGTTGTGGATTGCTCCGCTTCGAGTCATCATAATAAATTTTGGATTTTTAGGCGTAAAAATTGTACCTTTAGGCCTCGGAGAGTAACCTAAGCTCTGATACCAAGATGGTGTGCCTTCGGTCGCGGGGATCACGCTATGGCTTACCGTGGATGCTCAGGATGCGCCCGGGAAGGAGGATTAGGGCGCGGATGGGGTAACTTGGAGGTTTTTGGAAAATGGAGAGTATTTCACTCGGTAAGCAGGGGGTTTGCGGAAGTGGGGTGATGGGTAGGAGGGGATGGCTCGAGGGAATCAAAGAGTGGTTCGGGGGTGGTGAGTGATTGATGATTACCCGGAATGGTGCGAGGTGATGGAGGCTGTCGGGGATGGAGGTGAGGTGAGGGCGGTCTAAACACTCGAGTAACCGGGAGTGTTTGGATCGGTAGACCTTGGTCATGGCTCAGATGTTACGCACCGAGTCTCGGCTAAGGGTTGACGTTTGTTGGCCGGATGTGATGCACCAGAGAACTAGGTCGATTGAGGGAGTTTGATAAGAAGGCTCTAAGCTCTTGTATTATCAAATTTTCACTGCCTACTAATCAAGGCTTACATCCTATTTAAAGATAAAATTAACTAAGGAAAGTAAATGGAAGAATGCTTGGCCGTAGGATAGCAATCTGCGTGAAAGTGTTGGACGGCGATCCTTGATTGAGCTTGCTGGAAATGAGGCCTTTGAATTAATTCAAAAGATTGGATCGAGCGGGAATCGAATGCGCACGGCTGATTTTTGGGAAGCCGGTTGAAGTTGGATTCGGCCGCTAGATGGATCGCTGGGCCGGATCGCTGGGCTGGTCGCTGGATCAAAGCGCGCACGCTGGACCGTGCGCGGCTGCTGGGCCGGGCTTCTCGTCTTCGTGTCCTTTGAAGATTTACTCGTGCGAGTCTTGATTTTCTGGTTGGGTTGGCTCTCTTTAATAGATAGCAGAGTCCTCTAGGTTTTTGGCACGTGTAAATATGCACTCGGCCCATGGTTGGCCGAGTGGGTCTTCAAATGTCTCAACTCCGGATTCTTCAGGATTTTCCTCGTGCGAATCTTCTTCTTATAGCTGTAAGGGATCTCTTCTGATCTTGTCTTTATGTCCGAGGAGTTTGGCTCGGGACATTACTCTTAACATTGCTTGATGTCCGAATGTCCAAGATTTGGTCCGCAACGTCCGGGATTCTGTCCGTGTCCGAGAGCGGCGTTGCTGGGCCTGGCTGGTGTGCGCGTGGTGTTGCGCGATCTTGACGTTGCTGGGCCGGGCTGGTGCGCGCGGTGTTGCGCGGTCTTGACTTCGTCCGATCATTTCTATGATTTGGTTGACTCCTTGGGCTGGGCTTTCTTCCTTCTTTATTTAGCGGATGTCCTCGCTATTCGGTGACACCCATGTGGCACTTGGCCACTTATTGGCTAATGGTGGCCGAGGCCCTAGTTGGGCGCGGCATGGGCCGCGCCATCCTCCGTGAGCCATGAGAGTGAAACCAAAGGCTTCTCTTGATCATCCTTGGAGGGTGTTGCTAAATGTATGGTACCTGCAAAATGAGCAACAATGTTGGCAAAAGCCTCGGTGGCCGAGGGGGTGGTCGTATGGGCCGTGTCATGTGCCGCGGTTGGATCGGATGGCACATCACGGCCCACCCCCCGTATGATGACCCACCTGCCCACCCCACACCGGCCCTTCTATCCCCCCCGACTGATCCATCCTTTCTCCCTTGACCGGCCCACCTTCCCCCCCTCCTCCTCCCTCAAAGCAGCCTTCAATATCCTAAGTCTCCCTCCACCCCCTCCCCCCGAAGCAATGACATTCCCTCCTTGCCTCCTTCCCCTACCCCAAGTAGCCTTCTCGGGAAGTACCGCCCACCACCACCCATCCTTAATAACTCCAAACCGAGAGCGCCACCCCGCTCTTATGCTGCCATCCTCAAAAACAGCAGGGACCGAGAAGAAGGCCATGCCCTAGCTCAACAGCCATGCACCAATGGCTTTCAACTCCTCCAATCCGAACTCGTGGACCTAGCGGAAGAGGTCGGGCACACATTGGTTGGATTTTTTCCCTCGAGACACCCGGGTAAAGACGCTCTTCTCAAGCTTACTTCCCGCTGGCAATGTAAAGTCAAAATCATCCCGAGCACCAAGGGATGGACCTCGTTCGTTTTTGATTCGGCAGCGGACAGCCGACGTGTCCTAAAGGAGAGGCCTTTCTCCATATATGGCAAGACCCTCCTCCTTAAAGAACGCCCACAATATTTCACGTTTGGTGATGCAGATTTCCAGATCGTCCCGGTGTGGATCACCCTCCCGGACCTACCCCTTGAATGCTGGAGCCCAGCCGCGCTCAACAAAATCTGCTCGGTCGTAGGCAGGCCAATCTCGACGGACCTCCTCACTAAAACCTTCGGACATATGGGATACGCCCGGGCTCTTGTTAAAGCTGACCTTTCCAAAGAACTCATCCGGGAAGTTCATTTCCATGGCCCATTGGGCAAAGAATTTTTGCAGCACATCATCTACGAGGCCGATCATTTATTCTGCACCATTTGCCAATCCTTAGATCACAATGCCCCAATGTGTAAGGTCGTTCCTCCCTCCTCCCTCCCCCCCAACTTCCAAAACAATCCCGCGAATGTCTCCCCCCATCCCCGCCCGCATGCAGTCCCTGATGTGCAACGGGAGCACATCACCAATCTAGCGCCGAGGAGCACGGCCAATTTTGCTAATTTGTGTGCTCGTTTTGTAGGAAACATAACCTCGGAGTCACCCACGGAGAACGGCCAAGAAAAGCCGAAGACGTCCATCACTTGGCTGGACACGACCTACGGGCCGGACATGGCGGCCCGTGACGCGGGACGCACTACCTTGACCGCGCACGCCGGGCCGGACATTGCGGCCCATGTCGCGGGACATACGAGCTTGACCGCACACGCCGGGCCGGACATAGCAGCCCATGCCGAGAGACACACGACCATGGCGTACACCATCATCGGACCGACCGGGCCACGCGATGCGGCCCACGCCGAGGCCCATTAGGGTCTCGACCAACTTCAATAAGTGGCCGAGCGCCACATTTCCCTTCAGCACTTAGAGACTTAGAGAATGAAGAGGATCAAGCCTAATCATCAAATGGACGAATTTTCAGCCCAAGACACAACCAAGGCCGAGGCCCATGCAACACTTAAGAAGCCCAAGGCATCCTTCAAATTTGCCCGTGTCAAATCTTCATGGATAAAATATCTTAGCTGGAAAATAACAAACAAGAGGATTTGGGGGGATTCGCACGCACAAAATCCCATGATTCTCGGAGATACATATCTTGGCCGAGCGCACCCGACAGCGCGCCCGGCAGCGCACCGCACCCACCAGCGCGCCCAACAGCGCACCCACGACGCAGCGCACCCGAACCACAACGCGCCTACGAGATCCACGTGCCAAATCATCCTAGACGTCCAATTCATCCGATGGCTTGAGATTACTAGTTCTCTAGATTTTCGTTTTCGTTTTTGTCTATTTAAAGAGCATTAGACCTACTTGTTTACTTAGCGAATTTTTATCAATACAAGAGCTTTTAGCCTTTTTGATAACTCTCTCAACCCGACGTTACTTCTCCGGTGAGTCATATCCGGCCAAGCTTCCGTCAACCCTTGTCGTAGCCTCGGTGCGTCATATCCGAGTCTTCTCCAAGGTCTACCGAATTTGGATACTTTGATTGCTCAAGTGTCCAAAGCGTCCGCCATCATATTCATCATCCGATTCCTCCATAATCCGCACCATTCCCGAGCCATCACCAACCTTCCCGATCATCCGATCATACAAACCGTGCCATCTCCATATTTCCACTTTCTAGCTTCCGCAAACTACCACATTATCGACCATTC
>QAOC01041996.1:320794-331949 GCA_003255005.1 Begonia fuchsioides | reverse complement strand
CACATCTAGAAGCGGAAGCAAACTATTTTCTAATGAGTTTGTTGATTTTGTAGGAAGCTTGTTTTATAAAGGTTTAATCAAGAAGCCAAAGATGAAGGGCATGGTGAGCCCTAGTTGTCAAGTGGGGTTGATGCATTTCATGGGCCAACCACACTTGATGAAGGAAGAGGAGTTCAAGGGTGGCACATTAAGGTGGCCCCAAATCACCAAAACATGAAGGGGAAAGCATGTTTTCCTTTTGACAACTTTGTGTAATAATTTAGTGAGTTTTATGTAATAATTAGGAGGATAATTAGTAGCTTAAATTTGTGCACATGTAAGGGTGCTTAGTGTACCCGTGGCATGGAAGGGTGATCAAAACATCCATGGTGATGAAAACAACATTTCTGGTTTCGGCCCAAGCTGACCTTCGAGGCTTGTGCAGCCGTTTCGACCACTTTCCGGACCTGTTTTGGACAAACGTGCTTCTACAAAAATGTGGGTCACATCTTAAGGTTTCCAGCATGGGGCAGAGCATAAATTTTGGACAAAAACTGCCCAGCCAACGATCTCCATTACATAGGCCTCCAGAAGATGGAGCGGCCCAAGAGCATCCAACCCATGGTGGCTGATCCATGGCCATGTTTGGACCCAACGGAAAGGAAGGCTGAATTTCATCTTTGTCCTTTATGGGAGCAGCAGCTAGCAGCACATGGAAGTGCCCAACCATTAGCCCAAAAGATACAAGTGTTCAAGTCCATTTGATTATGGACATTCCATCATTGGTTTGGCCCATCTATTAGGTTTTGTAGACTAGAAAATGTTGAATGTTGAAGCTTGAAGCTCTCCCCATTTTCTCTCACGGCAAAACAAATTCAAGGTGAGTAATATCCTTGATCTTTGGTTTGTAACGGTGTTGGTGCCTTGCTAGAGCCACTAAGCCCTATTCCAATCTCCCTTCCTCACTTGTTTAGGATCAAAGGCGAGTTTGGAAGTCCCATAGCTAACCTTCCGTTTGTTATTGTGATTGTGTTGTTGCTTGTGTGTTGGTTGCTGTTTTTTTATTTCTACCCGAGTAGATTTCGTGCACTAAAAGTCCACTCTGTGTCATTTTCTATTTTTCGTGAGTAAAAACCCTAAATTTTTTATTGTGAATTCTTCTTTCATGGCTTGAAATTTCTGTTCTTTCCTTTTACCAAAACCCTTCGCCCATCAAAATTTGTACTTACAACTTCCCCCTCATTCTGCCCGAGTTCCCGAAATCGAACAGTTTCTGTCCATCCATTTTCCAACCTACATATCTCCTAACCTACCGTGTCTTTTTTCATCAAACCACTTGAATTTTATTTCCCTTTCATTGAAGTTGTTTTCTGCCAATTTTTACATTCTCAGGTTGCCTGCATTTGAAGTTGTGCGAAAATCTTTACCCCTCCACGTCACTGTTTTCTGTTTTGTGTCTGTTTGTACACCCAAAAGTATTCCCGTGCCATTTTAAGTCCTCACGTGTTTTCAAGCTGTAAATTTGGCCCAGCTTAGTCCATTTCCTAAAGTTTCATTTGGCTGAGTTTATTTGACTTAATCCTGTATGCATTTGGAACATTAACCGTTACACCTCACTGTTTCTGTCTTGGACTTTCTCCTTGGCAGATTACCCTTGTGTCTTCTTTCTCCCGACACTTCTCATAACCCCGAGCGTGTCAACTACCTCCTTTGGGGCCCCACCTATTTCTTCTAACCTCTCCCGAAATATAATGAGGATGATTGGTTCACTTTGTTGGATGGACCGATCCAATTCCTTTCGTGTCATTAGTATAACTTGTTTGGCAGCACCTTCTCTTCTAGAGGCCTTGGTGTGCAGCGAGCACCAAGATCGCACACACTTGATCGGACTTGTCGCTTTTCACGTAACCGGGAAGGTCGCGTGTACGGCGATCGGCAAATTGGCTCGGGCCAATTTAGAACGGGGTTTGCGGAAGCGTATTGTGATGGGAATAAGGAGGTTTGGTGGTGGAAATTTGGTAAAGGCTCGGTAATTTATGGAGATGACTCGGTGGTGAAAATATGGACCGGAATCGGCTTGTGGAGGAGTTTGAAGGCTCGGGGATGAAGATGGTGAAAAGAGATGGATGAAGGCAATTCAATACTTGAGCGATCAAAGTATTGAACTCGGTAGACCTTGAATGTCTTCTCGGATATGACTCACCGATGAACACTCGAGGGTTGATAACGCTCGGCCGGATATGACTCACCGGAGGGGAGTTATCGAGAGGGAGCTTCGATCCTTTCGGGAAGAAGGTGCTTTGCACAATTTTTACTAAAATTCTCTCTATTGAACAATGAAAACGATTACAATACTTAAAGAAATAAAGTTCAACTAATTTGCTAAAAAGAAGGAAGCTTTCGGCCTTTGGATTGATCAAACGCTCTTCGTTGACTTCATGTCCTTGATTTGTGGTCGGAGGATCGGTTGGTTCGAAAGTAGACCGTGGTTGTCTTGAGGTTGACCGGTTGACCGAGAGGGTGCGTCGGCATGTGCGGAGCTCCGAACGAATGAAGGATTGGCTCGAGCCAATCTGGATCCGGGGCTTCTAAAGTCTCCTCGGTGGTCAATAAAATGTAGCGCACGGTCTGGTTCTTTGATGGACCGGTGATGACTCGAGTTGGCACGTGGTGCGTCTAGGCGGGCCGAGCCGGCGGTCGGTCATGTGCGATCTTCAAGGGATCCGAGAGTTTGTTGAGGAAATCCGTTGAATGAAGATCCTCTGAAGATTTACTAGATGCCCCAAAGATTTGGTGCATGAAAATCCCTTGATAATCGAAGGTGGTTCGGAGATCGGCCATGCTCGTGCGTCCGATGAATGATCTACGGTCATCACGAAGATATGCTCGTGCCAAACTTGATCCTCTCCCTTATCTTAACCAAATAACCAAAATACTTAAAGATTAAGTATGTTTGGCCGATAGAAATTGGCTAAGTCTTCGAATGGGCCGATGGTGGGCCGAACCTTGTGAGGGACTCGGCCAACTTGGGCTTCTCGTCGTGTGTTGAGCGTCTTCGATCTTTAGACTTCAATATTTCCTTCACTAAGTCTTCTAAATGCGAAAACAAACTAAGGTGGCCGGGCTCGGCGTTGGGTTGGCCGAGGAGATGGACTCCGTGGAAGACCGCGTGATCCAAGGGGATCAGACCGTGCGTTCTCTCACGCCAGCCACTTATTGGCGGGCCGAAGCCCCTAGTGGACTTCGGATAGTCCGACGACCGTAGCTTGAGTGGTCGTCGGGTCGGGTTCGTGGAGCGGTGCCCGTTGGGTGCGGGGCGCGTCTCGGTCAAGAGCCTCGGTTGCGTCGTGGGTCTGGCTGTCGGGTGCGCCGTGTCCGGGTGCGTCACGCGGGCTGCTGGATGTGCCGTGTCCGGGTGCGTCACGCGGGCTGCTGTATGCGCCGTGTCCGGGTAATGTTGGACACGGTCCGATGCGCGCGTCAAGGTCGGGAATGACCGAGCACCAAGTAACGGAGTGCTTGGGTCGTTCCCGATCATTCTCGGAAGGTGTTTCCGAGATTAAGATACCAACAAAACGAGCAACTAAGTTAGTAAAATCGGGTTGGCTCGTTGAGGCTTGATCCATGATGTGCTCGGGTTGCACATCAGGCCTCATCTTTTGCTATTTGCTCCGGCCCAAGAGGGGTCAACTTGATGTACTTTCCTCCCCATTTAAAAGAATATTGGTTGGTGTAACCGTCATGTATTGCTTTCCTATCAAATTGCCATGGCCATCCCAGCAAAATGTGGCTTGCATTCATGGGGACTACATTACACATGACTGAGTCCCCATATCCTCGGATTGAGAACTCCACCTTGGTTCTTTTGTTGACCTTGACATATTCCTTGTCATTTAGCCACCTTAATTTGTAAGGCCTCTGGTGCTCTTCGGTTTGGAGGCCACATTTGTGCAACTCCCTCCATCAATTATGAGGGAGCATACTCGGCCTTGGATGAGACACCGGCTATGGAATAGGTTCTCCCTTTGTGCATCTTCGGGTTGGCTTTGGGAGGTTAGCACCCTTCGGATCACCATAAGTAAAGGTCCCTCTTGTGCATGGCAAATTTCTTCCTTTGGCTCGGCTTTTTCCCCAACATCTTCAATAGGCTCATCTTCACTTACCACCTCATTGCTTCCCTCGAGCATAACCATTACTCTTTTGTTCGGGCATTGAGAAGAAATGTGTCCCAAGCCGAGGCACTTGAAACATTTAATCTCTCTTGCTCTTGGCCGATTTGTATTGTCCAAGAGCTTAGGTATTCCCTCATCATTTTTTTGTTGCCACGGCTTCTTTGGAGGAAACTTCTCTTCCGGTTTAAGTTTGGCCTTGTAAGGGGTATTGTATTGTTGTGAGAATCGATTACTAGTCCCCTTGCCCTTTCTCTTGAGTTTCCTCTCAACCCGTAAGGCCACTTGGATCACATCATCCAAGGTTTCCACCATTTGGAGCTCCACTATGTCTCCAATTTCTTTGTTCAATCCTCTCAAAAATCTTGCCACAATTTGCTCCGATGGCTCCTCCAAATCACACCTTATTCTCAAAGTCTCAAATTCCGTGAGATACTCTTCAACCAAGGAGGTTCCTTGCCATAGCCCTTGAAGTTGGTAAAACAATTCTTGCTTATAATGGTGAGGTACAAACCTCCTTCTCATATACTCCTTCATGGTCCTCCAAGTTGTGATTTCATCCTCACGGTTTCTCCTCTTTTGAGCCTTCAAACTCTCCCATCACAAACTAGCATATCCATGAAATTCTAGAGACACTAGTTGTATTTTGGTTCTCTCGGAGTAATTGAAGCATTCAAATACTTTTTCCACCTTATCTAACCAATCCAGGAAAATATCACCATTGCATGAACCATTAAAAGGTGCGATGTTAGCTTTATGGTGCCGAAGGTCATCTTCTCTAAATGGCCGATCCACATGGTTCAATTCTTCATCTGAATCCATGATGTTCATTGGTCGGCCTCGGTCAATTCCTCCGGCCCTTCTTCCGGGTGTAGCCGGTTGGCGGGTTGCATTAGTCATTGCCTCCATCCTTTGCATCAACATATCAAACCTTTGATCAAGGCGTTGAGTTAGGTCATCAATCTGATTTTGGAGTCTAACTTCAGTTTCTTGAGGAGTTGTTAGCCGAGGGTTATGTGGCTCGCTTGTGGATGGAGCTTCTCGGCTAGAAGGTAAAACCGCGCCACTTCTAGTCGTCATTTTTCAATCCAAATTTGTCACAAAGATCAATTGAAACTATGAGCAAGCAATGGACGGATGGGAAAGGAAAACTAAGCTCTGATACCAAATGACACGCTCGGGGATAGGAGAGGTGTCGGGAGAGATAAGGCAAAGGAAAACAAGCAATTGCAATCTGCCGAGAACATTAGGGTCAGCAGAAACAGGGGAGAATACTGGACGAACCCACAAATGGACTCGTGCGTTTGGGCTAATATTTGGCGGACTGAAACTTAAGGGAATGGGCTAACTTTGGTTAAACTTTCAGAGTGAAAGCACGTGGATAACTTAAAATGGCACGGGGTGACTTTCTGGTGCACAAACAGACAAAACTGTCTTAGGCAGTGCAAAAGGTATGGAAAGACCTCTGCACAACTGTCGATGTGGGTAATCTGGGAAGCCAAAAATTGGCAGAAAATAACTTCAATGAAGTGGGGAGAGAATGGTAGGTTTTTGGAGGAAAAATCACGTCTGGATTACACGTTATGGAAATTTGGAATTAGGTCGACATAATGGGTCTGAATTTAGTGATTCACTAGAAAGGTGGATAAAGGAACGTGCACAACTTCTAATTGATAAAATCTGGGAGTGACATGCAAAAAAAAATATTTCCAGATGTGAATGTGGAACTCACAAACCAAATTTCATAAAATTAGCACATGGAAATCACAAATTGGCACGGGGTGGATAAATTGAGGACCTTGAGGGTTCTCGGGTGGGCAGTTTTTGAACACAGCACAAAATGGCCAAAAGGCCGATGGATGAATGATGGCTATGGGATGTTCAGACTCACCTTGGTCCAACGGAGGTGGAGGGAGGCTCAACTAAGGCTTAGTGACTCTAGCAAAAATCACCAACACCAAAGACAAACCAAACAAAGGATATTACTCACCTTTGAAAGGGGGTTGCCGAGAGAGAAAATGAGCTTCAAAGCTTCAAGTTTTTATCAACATTTTCTATCTTCCCAAAAGACGTGGGAGGGGGATTCATACCCATCCAAAAATACACAAATTAAGTAAAATAAAAATAAACCTAAATTAGGGGGAAATGATAAGCTAGATAGGTGTTAGGTGAGAAGGAGGACCCACCACCCACTTGCAAACCAACCCACCCTAACTCCACGTCCAAACCAAGCTAAAAAGAACACAAAGTAGTTTTGGAAGAGAAGAATCTCCCGAAGCTCCATCAAAAGAGGTGGAAATGGTTCAAACCGAACCACTCCAAGCAAGAATGGTTCAATCCAAACCATTTCTCAAACCAACTTCAAGTACTACAACTATTACATCATTACAAGTATTTTAAATAAACAAAAGTATTCACGTGGGATGCTAGCAAACCTTCGTTGGGGGCTTCCTTGGGCTTGACTAATTGGTCTCCAAACCGTGCCCAAAATTAGGAAGGTTTAGGTCCGGTTGGGTTCATCCTTTTGTGGGTAACCCAAGGGTAATTGGATAGAGTCATTGGCTCCCTTCTTGGACCATGCTTGTATAGTCTCTCCTCCATTGCTGGACTCATAGGAAAAGTCTCCCTCTTCCTTTGGAATTTGGCGAGGCCGAAGCTCGGGTAGGCTTTCTTCACACATAAGGCCTTGGACATCGGCTGCCTTCTCCTCCTCTCCAAACTCCCACCGAATGCAATATTTGGGGTGCTCCTTGTCAACCGGGGTGGGAGTATCTAAGAGATCCAATTGTGGCATTGTTATCCCTGCACAATCAACAAACATGTTAGCAATTCTCCTTGCTCGGCTACGGGTCATCACACCCTCCGGTTGGTGAGAGCTCTCATGCATGTCATGGTTCTCGGGCGTGTCACCTTCCAAAAACCTCTTGGTGTTGCTTAGGATGCTCGGCCATTGTCCATTTCATTCCATTCATTGACTCGGCAATGGATGCCCTACCATCATTTATAATTTGGCCAAAACTCCAAGGCCAACTTCTTTGGCCCCTTTTTCCCAAGGCCTTAAGGTCTTCCAACTTGTGGCTCGGCCAAGCAACTTTCCAAAGAAAATTGGTGGGAAGTGGAACCAATCTCGTGACCATGTCCGTGCTAGATTCATTCTCTACTTCTTTTGGAAACCAAGAATTGACAATTTGAAAGGCATCCATGATATTATAGAGTTGTAAACCACATAACCACCAATAATATGCAAGTGTATAAAGGTTTTCCAAATGATCACAAAAAATACCAACATACTCATGAGTCCATCCGATTCTAAAAACCCAAGCAAGCAAATTTTCTAGTGGCTCAAATCTCATTATCAATTCGGTCATTGTAAACTTGATACACTCACAAAATATTTTATCACTTAACCCTTGCTTCATCATATTTGAATGGAGCTTTATGGCCCGATTAGGGTTATCCCAATGGGTGATTTCACTATACTTCCGCGAGGGGCTACTATTTGCAGCAACAAATGAATAACAAGTCATTCTAAAATTCTCATTAGCCACAATAAGGATTTGATCACTTTCAATGAAAAGCTATGATTGCATTCCCTTAAGCCACCAATAAAATGTTTGAACAAACAATTTCCCAAATATATCAACCAAAGTTGTTCCAACCGAAAGCATAGCATATTGATTAATTGAGGCATGTTGCTGGTCATCAATGAAAAATATGTCCTCATACAAGCTACCACTTTTAACCCCAAATAGGCCACGGTGTTCTATCTCCTTATCATCAAAAATAGGTATCACCGCATCATAATTTTCCAAGAAAAGCTTCTTAACTCCCAATTTTTCATGCCCAATATCAAAAACAAAATTTTTCTTCAACATGCTCAAATCAACAATAAAATTATCTCCCAATAGTCCAATATAAACACCATTCAAGCATGTTCTATCAATCAAACAATTTCCAAGAGCATTAGCACTTAAGTGTTTAGGTAGGTCATACCTTTCGGGCACAACCTTGTGCGGTTTGGCCCCTTCAATATCTTGGGTGGCCACAAGGAGCTCTTCAATCCCTTTCTTGACTCCCTTACATACACGAGGGGGTGCTGCCAAGATTGGTTCATCAACTACCAAATGTTTCTCCTTGGACTCTTGGATAAGATCATTAGTACATTCGGCCATGTGTGGCTTCAATTCCAAGGAGGCTCCTTCATGAGTAAAAATAACTTTGATGTTCATACCATCTTCTCCACATGCTGCCATGGAGGTTTCCTTGCTCATAACTTCTTTGTTAGGCTCTTGGAAATGCTCCAAGACAAGGCCAAAACTATTGGGCTCCAAGGAGGTGCGCATCTCCTCAAAACCGAATGCATTTTCTTCCTCCTCGGGTTTCCTTTCCACCAAGCCTCCAACATTTTCCTCCACTTCTAGGATATGCCCTTTGGAACACTTAAAAACAGCAAGGTCCTCAATGGAAGTATTAATGGTGTCGGTTACCTCAAAAGTGATTCGGAGCCTCCATATTGGTTTTCATCTTCCATGTTGCAATCCAACTCAAATAACGCCCCTTCAAGAGGATTGATGACCTCTTCCTCTCTTTCTAAGGGCTCTTCATGGCCACGGTTTGGGTGATGCTCTTCATGTCCTATCATAACTTGAGGGGAAACTTGGGAATAAGGAATTAAAAATGGATTAGAAAGGTTTGAAACTAACCGTGAGTAAGAGTTTGTGCCTTGCGGGTCAAAATCCTTTTTTCATTAGCTTTTTCTAAGCTTTCCACGTACATATTTCTTCTTCTCCTTTCCTCCTTCTCCTTTCTATTAGATCTTGCCACCTTTCATAAGCATAGGATACAAAACTCTTGGTGGCTATCCGAAATTTTCCCTTTTCCGAATAGTCTCCACAATCAAAAACTCTATCCACTATTTCAAGCCAATCCAAGTATTCATCAATACTATTTGATCCATTGAAGGAAGGAATATTTACCTTTATGTGCATCCTTCCATTTTCATAACAAGGCCGGTTATAGTGGCCATTAAATCCATTGGAAGCTTCAGGTTCTTGCAACTGAGCTTCTCTTTTGATATCAACGGACCATCTCTTTGAAGCTGGGATTATAGTTGACTTTCTTGGTGTTGTGGTTCTATCCAAACGTTGTATTAAAAGGTATAGCCTCTGGTTGATGTCTTCAAGTTGACTTTGGAGTCTTGACTTGGAGCATCTTGAAATGGAAGTCATCGGTGATCGTTCATATGGTGGAACAAGGCCTCGGGTTGCTTCATGGGTTACTCCATAATGTCTCCTCATGTTTTAATCTTGCAACCTTAATAAAAAAATTAAAATGGAAGGCGTGGTAAGGGATGCCTTTCTCTGATACCAAATGACACGCTCGGGGTTAGGAGGTGTCGGGAGAAAAGGGAACAAATAGAAAGACAAAGCAATCTGCCGAGAGAACAAGAAGGACTGGCAGAAACAGGGGAGTGAACACACTAGAGCTCCAAATGCATACGGGCCCTTATGCTAAGATTTGGAGGACTTAAACTTTAAGGAGTGGGCTAACTTTGGAAAAATTTTCAGAGTGAGATCACGTGGAGAACTTAAAATGGCACGGGGTGAATTTCTGGTGCACAAACAGACAAAACTGTTTTAGGCAGTACAGAAGGTATGGAAAGATCTCTGTAAAACTTTCGATGTAGGTAATATGGGAAGCCAAAAATTTACAGAGAATAACTTCAATGAAAGGGAAAGAGAATGGTGGGTTTTTTGAGGAAAACTCACAACTGGATTACAAGTTATCAAAATTTTAAATCAGGTCGACAGAATGGGCCTGAATTGATTAATCCACTAGAAAGGTGGAGAAAGGAACGTGCACAACTTCGAATTGAAGAAATCTGGGAGTGACATGTAAAAAAAAATATTTCTAGATGTGAATGAGGATCTCACAGCACAAATTTTAGGACATTAGCACACGGAAAACAGAAGTTTGCACGGAGTGGACTTTTGATGCACAAATCCACTCGGGTAAGGAAACAAAAACAACAATCACACCAAAAAAACAACAAGACCCGAAAACAAATAAGGTGGGATGAGGGCTATATGACTTCCAATCTTACCTTGATCCTAATCAAGTGAGGGGGAAGGTTGGAATAAGGGCTAAGTGATCCTAGCAAAATCACCAACACCAAGACAAACCAAAACAAGGATATTACTCACCTTGGATGAAATGTCGTGAGAAAGGAAAGAGGGTTTGAGAGCTTCAAGCTTCCAAAGTTTTATCCAATTCTTTTCTATCTGCAAATTATGAGAAAGGAAGGGTAAAAACCCTCCTTCCCACGAGCTACAAAAGGCAAATGATTATCACCTATAGTCCTAAGTGCTAAACCAACATCAAGGTATGGTAAATGGGGCCCACCCTTGACTTTCATCACCAACAAGAGTGATTGACACGCTCCAAGAATGCAGAAGTGTCGGGATAGGAGAAAGTAATGCAATCTGCCAATGTGAAGAATGACTAAAACCGAAACAGGGGATTGTGGCAGTTAGAACTCCAATTGCGTACAGGCTTTTGGGCTGAAATTTTGGGGACTTAGACTTTAGGGAAGGAACTAATTTTGGTCTAGATTTAGGGTGAAATCACGTGTGGTTCATGAAATGGCACGGGGATACATTTAGAAGCACAAATAGACAAAATTACCAATTGGCAGAGCATTAGGTGGTAGAGAAGACTGAACAACTCCCAATGTAGAGAGTCTGGGATCGTGAAAATAAGCAGACAACAACTTCAATCATAGGGGAAGACAATGCAAATGGTTTCACAGAAAACACACCGGTAGGCTAGGAGTTATGCTGGATAGAAAATTAATGGACAGAATTGCAAGATTGCTGGAGTTCGGAAGAAGAAAGGAGGAAAAAACGCATGCACAACTTTTAGATAGGAGGAACAGGGAACACAAAGACAAACCAAATATTTCAAGACCTAAAAGAGGAACTCACAGCCCAAATTTCAGGACATTAGCA
>QAOC01041996.1:258845-320223 GCA_003255005.1 Begonia fuchsioides | reverse complement strand
AAAAACCAAAATAAATAAAAACCGACAATCTTCCTTTTTGGGCCAATGCTTTTCTTCATCTTTTCACGTGTAAGGCCGCTCCTTAGAGGCTCCAAATTGGACTCCATCCTTCAGCTCTTCATTGGACTCCATTAGGCCGTGGCTATTGGTTGCATGATGGAAGGTGTGTGGGCTATTCTCAGATAGCCACCCCTTCTGGATGCCTCTGTAATGGAAATGGTTGACCGGGAAATCTTTCTCCACAATTAATGCTCTGCAGCTTGATGGAAACCTTGAGATGCTGGCTACATTTCGTATGAAGAACGTTTGGTCACATAATGTGTGAAACGTTGTTTAAACCGCTGCCCAAGGCTCAGAGGTCAGATTGTACCGAAGCCCAAAATGTCAACATCTTCATCTTGGATGGTTGGGCCATGGAATGCATCAATCACACTAGTAATCTCGGCCACTTAATCCCAAAACAACCTACAACATGAACAAACACATTAGGAAACCAATTGGGTTGGCCTTGGGATAGAAAACCCGTGGCCAAGCCCAAGGTGGCGTTATCGCAAGGTAGGCTCTTGTTAAGGCTTCTTGTTGCTCATCATGAACACACTCTCGAGTGCTCACTCCCGCGGGTTCCTCTTTGGCTAAGGCATCCTGAGGCATGTCATTTCTCCTATCCCGACACTTTCGCATTCGTGGAGCGTGTCATTTGGTATCAGAGCACATCTCTTCCTTTCCTTGTTTTCCCAACTATTAAACCTTCATTTCCACTGATTCAATGGCTCATAAAAGTGGTGGCATGACCACTCGGAGTGGGGATGTTTTACAGCCTAGCCGAGACCTCCCTTCCACAAGTGAACCACCTCCTCCGCCAACATCATCTCAAGAACGTGAGTCTGATTTTAAGAGCCAAATAGATGGCATCAACCGAAGGTTGGACATATTGTTGCAAAGGATGGAGACTCCAAATCCTCCACGGCCACCTCCCCTGGTTACTCCCGGTAATAGAGCCGGAGGAGCTCGAACCCGATTGTATGAAGTTAAAGATTCGGAGGATGAGTTTGAACCACAGGATAGACAACCCCGTGAGGATGATTTTAGGAATGTGAAGTTAAGTGTTCCCCCATTTAATGGTTCTTGTGATGGATATGCATATTTGACTTGGGTAGATAAAGTAGACAAAGTCTTTGATTGTTACAAAGTTTCAAGGGTCTAGGTATAAGGATTCCAGAGTTCAGGGTTTAGGCTTCAAAGGTTAAGGGTTCCAAGGTTCAAGGTTGAGGGTTACAAGGTTCAAAGTTCTAGGGTTTGAGCATTCTAGGGCTGTGGGTTTGAGTTTTCCAAAACAAATGTTCAGGGTTTTAATTTTTTGAGGTCACGAGATTCAAGGTCCAAGGTTCCAGGGTTCAAGGTTCTAGGTTCAAGGTTCCAAGGTTTAGGGTTCAAGGGTTTAGGGATATTGGGTTCAAGGGTTTCACAGATCAAAGTTCAGAGTTAAGGGTTTAAGGGTCAGAGTTAAGTGTTCATGGTTCAATGGTTTAGGGTTTTAGAGTTTAAGGTCTAGGGTTCTAGAGTTTAGAGCTTTATGATTTAGGGTTTTAGGGTTTAAGGGTTCAAGGGTTGTGCGTTTGGAAGTTCAAAGTTGAAGGTTTAATATGGTTTTATTATCCAAAAATTAATGTTCAGAGTTTAGGATTCAAGGATTCCAATGTTCAATGTTCACGATTCGAGGATTCATAGTTCCAACGTTCTAGGATACATGGGGGAGGGTTCGAGGGTTTAGAGTTTAGGGTTTCCGGGTTCCAGGGTTAAGGGTTTAGGGTACAAGGTTTAAGGTAAAGGTTTCCATGGTTAAAGGTTCTAGGGTTCCAAGGTTCAGGGTTCCAAGGTTCAAGGGTTCCATTGTTTAGGGTTCAGGTTCAGGGTTCAACGGTTCTAGGTTTCCAAGGTTTAGGGTTCCAAGGTTTAAGGTTCAAGGGTTTAGGGTTCAAAGTTCTAAGGTTAATCGGTTTCAGGGTTTGAAGTTCAAGGCTGGGTTCAAGGGTCCTAGGGTTCAAGGTTACAAGGTTTGAACTTTCAAGATTCTGGGTTCCAATGTTTAGGGTTCAAAGTTTTTTAGTTCAAGGGTTTAAGGTTCCAACGTTACAAGGTTCCAGGTTTCAGGGTTTAGAGTTTAGGGTTCTAGGATTTTGGGTTTCAAGGTTACATGGTTTCAAGGTTCCAGAGTTTCAAGTTAATGGTTCAGAGTTTCAGGGTTCTAAGGTTGCATGATTCATGTTTCTAAGGTCTATGGTTAAGGGATCTAGGATTCCAGGGACCAAGGTTTAGGGTCCAGGTTTTGAGGGTTCAGGATTTCATGGTTCAAAGGTTCAGAGTTTAAAGTTCTAGGGTTCAAGGGTTTCAAGGTTCATAGTTCTATGGTTCAAGGGTTTCATGTTAAAGTTTAAGGTTCAGGGTTCAAGGGTTCTAGGGTCCAAAGTTCCGGGTTCAAAGTTTAGGGCTAGGGTTCATGAATTAGGATTCAAGGGTTGAGGATTCCAGGGTTTATGGTTCTAGGGTTCTAGGGTTCAAGGTTCACGGTTCAGGGTTATAAGTTTTAAGGTTAAGAATTATGGGTTCAAAGGTTCCAGGTTTCAGGGTTTCACGTTTAGAGTTTTAGGGTTCATTGTTTAAGGTTCCAGGGTTTTATGGTCCAGGTTTAAGAGTTGAAAGGTTCAAGGTTCCATAGTTTTATGCTTTAGGATTCAGGGTTCAAAGGTTCAAGGTTTAAGGTTCCAGGGTTCAGGGTTCTAGAGTTTAGGGTTTAATGATCTAGGTTTAAGAGTTCCAAGATTTGAGATTTTGACTTATAGGGTTCCACGATTTTAGGGTTCAGGGCTCCAAGGTTTAGCGTTCCAATGAATCTTGGTTTTAAGAGTTTAAACTTTCAAGGTTGCAAGGTTTCATGGATCAAGGTTGCAAGGTTTTAGGTTTAGAGTTCAAGAGTTCCAAGGTTTAGAGTTCTAAGGTTCATGGTTAAGGATTCCAGTGTTCTAGTGTTCAAGGTTTAAGGTTCAGGATTCCACTGTTATAAGGTTTTAGGATTCCATGGTTCAGGTTTAAAGATTCTAGGTTCAAGGATTAGGATTCAAGGGTCTAATGTTCAAGGTTTAAGGCTCCAGGGTTCAAGGGTTTAAGGTTTAGGGTTTATTGTTCAAGGGTTCAAGTGTCTAGGGTTCCAAGGTTTTAGTGTTTAGGGTTTAGGGTTCAAAGTTCATAGGGGTTCCAAAGTTTAGAGTTCAAGATAAAAGGTTATAGGGATCACGGTTATAGGTTCCAAGGTTCAGGGTTCAGGGTTTAATGTTCCACAATTAAAAAAAATTAGTTCCAACATTAATGGTTTAGGGTTTAGTGTTCAAGGGTTCTTGGTGTTAGCTTTAACCATGATTAAAGTAACCATTGTTTTTAATGATGAATATTAATATGTTGTATAATTGATTAACCATTAAAGAGAAGTTGATTTGAATAATGTATATGAAATACCCTCAACGAAGGGTACCTTTTTTTTTCTAACAAGTGGGTCAAGTTTTGCAGAAATTGTTAAGTCTATTACATGTTATGTCGACCGATTACAAGTTATGTTGACCCATCCTCAGGCAGAGGATAAACTTATGTCGACCGGTTCCCAGATATGTCGACCTATCTTTGGGCAGCAACCTGCTTATGTCGACCACAAGATATTCAAGACAAGAAGTCTACAAGTTACAGAAGCTTCAGTTATGTCAACCGGCCAATATTGTGTCGACTGCATACATGTCCAGAGGCCATATTTATGTCGACCGCTAAACTATTGTGTTGACCGCATACATGTCCAGAGGCCATATCTATGTCGACCGAAGCTCTTACCAACGACAAGTCACTAAAACTTATGTCGACCGATTAAAAGATATGTCGACCGATCAAGAGCAGAAAGAAGAGATAACTCCCAACGGCTATTTCTGAATGTGTCTAAACGGCTATATCTATGTCGACCGTTCCCGTACTTATGTCAACCAATCCAGCCTGCGCAGAACAAAATCTATAAATAGCTGCTGAGATGCCGATTGAAACGAGGATTCTCGAGAGAGCAAAAAAAAAAAGCTGAATTGCTGCCAATTTTTAGAGAATCATTTCATTCTCTCAATCTTTGTATTTCTATCTTGAATATTCACTTGGTGATTGAGAGAGTCGGTTAGTAACCGTAATTCTAGTATTATACTCTGTGAGCAAAATTTGTAAGAGGGGTGACGCCTCTCCTAAAGAAGAGTCGCTTTAAAGGTTTGATTGACACCCGTAAGTCAATCGGAGTGAGCTCAAAGAATTGAGCGGGAAGAATCTTCAAGGAGGTACCTTGGAGCGCGGACGTAGGCAAGGTTGGCCGAACCGCGTTAACAATCCGGTGTCAATCTCTCTCTCTCTCTCTAACTCTATTAAGTTGTTTATCTTTTCCACATTGGAGTTTTTAGCTTGAGTAAACCGTACGCACAAATTTGATTAAAGTGTAATCATCGGAGAAAATTTTTATTAATCTAATTCACCCCCCCCCCTCCCCCTCTTAGGTTAATCTCGATCCTACACTTGGTTCCAAGGTTAGGGGTCCTAGGATTCAGGATTAAAGTTTCAGGGTTCAAGATTCTACGTTTAGGATTTAAAGGGAGTTGAGGGTTTACCGTTCAAGGTTCAAGAGTTCCAAGGTTTCGTGGTTCAATGTTAAAGAGTTCAAGGTTCTTGGGTTAAAGGTTAAGGGTTCTAGGGTTCCAGGGTTTAGGGTTCTGGGGTTAAAGGTTCAGGGTTTAGGTTAAGGGTTCAAGGGTTCCACGGTTCAAGTTTAAAAGTTTTAGGGTTCATGGTTTAAAGGTTCCAAGGTTCAAGGTTTCATGGTTTCAAGGGCTAGGGTTCCAGGAATCGGAGTTTCAATTTTTTAGGGAGCTCAATCAAGTGAAAGATCTTCAAGGAGCTACCTTGAAGCGCAGACGTAGGCAGTTGTTGGCCGAACCGCGATAACATTTTGGTGTCAAAATTTCTCTCCCTCAACCTTTACTTTGTTGATTGTGCTTGCCAAAGCAATGAACACCTTGTACTGTGCTCTAACTAGTGATAAATTTAATAGAGTACAAGGTTGTGATAATGCTCGAGATATTTGGTGATTACTTGAAGTAACACATGAAGGAACTAACCAATTAAAAGAAAATAAACTAAGTATGCTTGTACATAAGTATGAACTATTTACTATGCATAGTGATGAAATAGTTAGTTCCATGTTTACACGCTTCACAAACATTAGTAATGGTTTGAAAGTGCTAGGCAAGATATATTCAGATGAAGAGTGTGTTAGAAAGATTCTTCGAGTTCTTCCAAGAGCATGGCAACCAAAGGTTACAGCAATACAAGAGGCTAAAGACCTCAAAGCTCTTAAGATTGAAGAACTCATTAGATCTTTCATGACACATGAGATTACGTTGAAGGCTAGCGAAAAGGATGAGATTAAGGAGAAGGAGACATCAAAGAAAAGGGACATTGCCCTTAAAGCACCCTCCAGCAAACAAGCTGATGCTGTGAGTGATGAAGAGGAAGATGGAGATGTTGCTTTCATCACAAGGAAGTTCAAGAGGTTCCTCCAAAGGAAACAGATGCAAGGAAAAGAGTTACCTAGAAGACAAAGGTAACTCAAAGAAAAGGAAAAGGAAATCACATGCTATGACTGTGGAAAGCCAAGTCACTTAAAGTCTGAATGTCATCAAAAAAAGAAACTCCCCAAGGGATTCAAGAAGAAAGCAATGAAAGCTACTTGGGATGACAGTGACTCATCTTCCTCTTCATCTGAAGACAAAGAACTAGCAAATATGTGCTTCATGGCAAAGGAGGATAAGGTACATAACTCCTTTAGTGATTTAGATAACTCCGATGAAGGTAATGATTTGTTTGATGCTTTCAATGATTTACTTAATGATTTTAATATGTTGAAGTCTAAATATAAACAATTAAAAAGGGAACATGCAGTTCTAACTAAGGAACACAACAATACATTTATTCCCTTTCAAGAGGAAATAGATAGTTTAAAAAGGGAAAAAAGATGAATTGAATGTTATAATATTGAAGTTTACAAAGGGTAGCAAAAATTTTAAAATGCTTCTAGGTGGACAAGGAATGACTTTTAACAAAGCTGACTTAGGATATGAACCTTACAAAAAGAAAAAGAACTATGAGAGCCTTTTTGTTAAACCAAGCACATGTCCTTCATGTAATAGAATAGGACATACCTCATTTGAATGTCCTTTAAAATTAAAAGGTAAAAATCAAAGAGTCACTCGAAGATTGGTTCCCAAAGGAATCAAAGCTAATGTTCAAAGACCCAAAATGTTTTGGGTACCTAAAAGGAACACCTAAATTTCGTTGTGTAGGTGAAAGTCTCCCTTTCAAAGAATCTTTGGTATCTCGACAATGGTTGCTCGAGACATATGACGGGAGATCCCACAAAATTATCCTCCATCAAGCAAAACAAAGGAAATGTAACTTTTGGAGGGAACCAAAAAGGGAAAATAATTGGGATTGGAAGCATAGGTAACATTTCCTCTCCTATCATTGAAAATGCTTTATTAGTTAATGGTTTAAAACATAATCTTTTGAGTATCAGTCAACTATGTGATAAAGGATATAGAGTTATTTTTTAATCTAAAACTTGCATAATAGAGGATTGCTCAAGTAGAAAAATTTTATTCATGGGTTATAGAACTGAAAATGTTTATACTATTGATATGGATAATGTTGCTTGTTTTGATGAAAAATGCTCTAGTGCAAATTCCTCTTTTGATAGTTGGTCATGGCATAGGAAGCTAGGTTATGTTAGCATGGATACCTTAGCTAAGATCTCAAAGAAAAATCGTGTTAGGGGCCTTCCAAAAATACCTTTTGAGAAGGATAAATCTTGTGATGCATGTCAAATGGGTAAGCAAACAAAAAGTTCATTTGCTTCAAAAAGCATTGTCTTCCTCTAAACCCCTTCAACTTCTTCACATGGACCTCTTCGGTCCTTCCAAAGTAGCAAGCCTAGGTGGTAAACACTATGCTTTATGATTGTTGATGATTTTTCAAGATTCACTTGGGTATTATTTCTTAGATCTAAGGATGAGGCAGACTTTTTCATCTTTTAGGAAGAGAGTTCAAAATGAAAAAGATCTCTCCATTGTAACTATTCAGAGTGATCATGGAGAAGAATTTGAAAATGAGAGATTTGAACTTTATGTCTTAAGAATGGTATCAATCACAACTTCTCTTTCCATAGGACTCCTCAACAAAATGGAGTTGTTGGAGAAAGAATAGGTCTTTGCAAGAGCTAGCTAGAACCATGCTTAATGAAAATGGTCGTCCTAAGTATTTTTGGGCTGAAGCCGTTGCCACGACTTGTTATATAATTAATCAAGTTTTAATTTGCCCAATCTTAGAAAAGACCCCTTATGACCTTTGGATGGGCAAAACCTCAAGTGTCAAATACTTTAGGCCCTTTGGATGCAAATGTTATATCCTGAATACCAAGGACAACCTAGGAAAATTTGACTCAAAAACCGACTTTGGAATTCTTCTAGGATATTCATTGTCTAGCAAAGCTTATAGGGTGTTCAACAAGAGAACTCTAGTAGTTGAAGAATCAATGCATGTCTCATTTGATGAATCCCTTTCTTCATCAAGTAATATGGTCAAAAGTGATGAGCTCATAAAAGAACTAGATTCTTTGACTCTAAAAGAAAATGAAAAAGACTCTCTTGAGGTTACTCCGTCTGAAAATCCTCCAATCTCTCTAGAATCGGAGCCAATGAGCCATTCTAAAAGAGACCTTGCTAGAGAGTGGAGATATTCAAGAAGCCATCTATTAGAAGATGTGGTTGGTGCTCCCTTATTAGGGGTTAAAACTAGAGCCTCTCTTAGGAATCTATATGCCAATGTAGCATTCTTATCTCAAGTAGAGCCTAAGAAGTTCGATGAGACCATTAAAGAAGAAAATTGGATTATGGCCATGATTTGCAAGCAGAGCACATCACGGACGATACCACGGACACAGACGTGAACCCGACGAGCACGGGTGATTTTTCTAACTTAGTTGCTCATTTTGCAGGTCTCTTAGCCTCGGAAATGATGTACCGTCAATCGATGAGTGGCGCACCGTGGTCGGGAGATGGACGTGCGCGTGACCGGAGGAGGCAACGCGTACGGCGGTCGGAAAATATGGTCGGGCGATTTCTGGAGTTAGGTTGCGGAAGTGTAATGGGGTGGAAATAAGGTGGTTTGAAGGTGAGAATAATGGAATGGCTCGGATAAAAATGACGGTGGTTCGGAGGGTAGTGGACGTACCGGAATCGGTGGTGGCGGAGATTGATGGCTCGGGAAAACGGGATGGAATTTAGGAGGTTATGGGGCGGTCGATCTAAACACTCGAGCAATCTAAGCATTTAGAAAGGTAGACCTAGTTCGTGTTCGGATATGACGCACCGTTCACGGACGAGGGTTGTCGAAGACTTGGCCGGATGTGACGCACCGGAGAAGGATCGATGATATGAGGGAATTATCAAAAAGGCGATAAGCACTTTGTATTGATAAAAATTCACTAAGTTCATTAGAGGCTAAGTGCCTCTTAAATAGACAAAAACATAAAAGGAAAATACTAAGTAAGAATTGTAAGCCGTCGATCAAGTCGGACGTCTAGGATCGTGAAGGCGCGGATCGGTGATGTGGCGCTAGAATCACGGGATTGTGTGTCATTGGGGCGTAGCCGGGTTCGGGTGCTCGGGCGCGCGCGTTGTCATGGTCGGTATGCAGCTTGATCCGAGTGCGTTGATGAGTGCGTCTGTGTCGCGGGGGCGCGGCCGGGTCGCGCTGTCAGGTGCGCTGGTGCACGCTGCCGGGTGCGCTAGAAGGAAATCCCGTGATTCTCGGGATTTTCCCGATGTGTTCGGGATCTCCGAGTCTCATGGGATTTTCCGTGTGCGAATCTCCCCTTATCTCTCTAGTTGATATTTTCCCGCTATATGGCGCCTTCCAGAAGATTTTGGCACGACTAAAAATGTTAAGTGTCCGTGGGCTTCTTCCGTTTCGCTTGGGCTTCGGCCATGTTGGATCGTGGGCCTTAGACTTCGTCTTTTCGTGACTTGGGCTTTCTCTTCTTACTCTTCTAAGTCTCTAAGTGCTGAAAGGAAATGTGGTGCTCGGCCACTTATTGAAGGGGGCCGAGCCCCTTAATGGGACTCAGCATGGGCCGTGTCGGCTGGCCCGTGGGGCGCTGTCTGGGCGCGGTCCGTCTCGTCACGCGCCGCGACCTTGGCGCGATCTGCTGGCCCGATGTGGGCGGTCTCCGGTGTCCGACTCGGGGTGCCACATGATGCATGTCCTCGGTTGGCTTTGATCAAACTCTGAGGGTTTCTCCATGATAATGTTCCCTACAAAATGAGCAACCAAGTTAGTATAAAACTCTCGGTCCGATGGGCCCGAGTCTCGTGGCACATCAGGAAACACCTTCCGAGCATGATCGCGAACGGCCCAAGCACTCCGTTCCTTGGTGCTCGGCCATTCCCAGCCCCAACGCGCACACTGGGCCATGTCTGACCCTACCCGGACACGACACACCCAGCAGCCCGGCCCACGATGCAACCGGGGCTCGTGGCTTCCCACGACCATGACCCGACGACTTCGGTCGTCGATCTCGCCGAAGTCCACTAGGGCTTCGGCCCAGCAGAATAAGTGGCCAGCGTGAGGGAACGCACGGTCTGATCCCCTTGGATCGCGTGCTCTCCCACGGAGCCCGACTCCTCGGCCCACCCAACGCCGAGCCCGGCCACCTTAGAGTATTTTCAGCATTTAGAAGACTTAGTGAAGAAAGCAAGAAGTCTAAAGATGAAGGACGCTGAATGCAGTATTGGAAGCCCAAGATGGCCGAGTCTCTCACGAGGCTCGGCCCAGTATTGGCCCACTATCGGTCAACCCAAAGACCCGGACCAAACTCCCTCGGCAACTTGACTTTATTTGTGAAGATATTCACTTATTTGGTCAGGGATAGGAAGAGATCCAGAATCGCACGAACATATCTTCTTGATGACCGTAGATCACCCATCAGACGCACGAGCATGGCCGATCACCGAACCACCAGCGATTTCCAGAGGATTCCCATGCACAAAATCTGTGAACCAGCTGTTGAATCATCATAGGTTCTTCATGCAACAGCTGTGCTCAACAAACTCGCGGATCCCTTGAAGATCGCACATGCATGACAGCCGGTTCGGCCCATTTGAACGCACCCACATGCTCGCTCGAGTTATCATCGAACCATCTAAGAACCAGACTGTGCGCTGCCTTATGTTGACCAAGGAGGAGACTTTAGAAGCCCCGGATCCGGATTGGCTCGAGCCAATCTCTCAATCGCTCGGAGCTCCACCAACCCGACGCACCCTCTCGGTCAACCTTCGGACACACTCGGTCAACCACCAAACCGACTGTGCCATTCCAAGTGAACTGAGCCTAAAAGTTGACTCAAGGCTTCCGAAGCTAATCCTAAGCATTCAAGACATCAATGGACTTAGCTTAACTTTCTTAGATTAGTTACTTTACGTTTTTGCTTATTTAAGTGTAACACTTACACACTATTTTTAGAGAAAAATTGTGCATTGCACCTTCTTCCCGAAAGGCTTGAAGCTCTCTCTGACGCATACTTCTCCGGTGAGTCACATCCGGCTGAGACCGTCAACCCTTTACACGTATGTTTGGTGAGTCATATCTGAGTGCGGGCGAGGTCTACCGAGGAGAATACCGTGATTGCTCAGGTATTCAAATTGTCCATTCATTACTATACTTAAACTCGCAAGAGTTTAACCATTCCATTCCCCGAGCTTTCCATCCTTCCACTGCCCGAATTCACCACCTCTTTCACCTTCCGAACCATTCCATTATTCACCCGAGCCATTCCACTTTTCGCTCGATCATTACCCCTCATTTCCATCACAATACGCTTCCGCAACACAACCCCACAATTCGCACGACCCGATTCTCCGTTTGCCGTACACGACGTTCATTCGAGCCCCGTGTGCGTGCATTCTCCCAACCCACGGTGTGCCGACCCTAAAGGAAGGCACATCATCTTGGTATCAGAGCAAAGGTTTGATTTTTACACTCTCTACAAGCTTTTCTGAACTTTTGGTATGAATACTCGAAGCG
The DNA here is from genome assembly GCA_003255005.1 of Begonia fuchsioides. Taxonomy (NCBI): domain Eukaryota; kingdom Viridiplantae; phylum Streptophyta; class Magnoliopsida; order Cucurbitales; family Begoniaceae; genus Begonia; species Begonia fuchsioides. The sequence goes on along the minus strand of QAOC01041996.1, from coordinate 309,021 downwards.
GCGCCATTCACAACGCCGTTCACAACACCGCCTGTGACCAAGCCACGAGCGAGCAAACTATGTTCTCCGATCCCCGAGACCAACGGGACCCCGAGAACAATAATCGGGAGCAATTCGAAGCTATGAATCAAAGAATGGACGCAATGCTCCAGCGGCTCGACGATTTTGCCAAGCGCAACCGAGCCCACCCGGCACGGCCTACGCCACCTCCTAGGCAAAGACCGGGACGCGAAGGCCCACCCGCGCGACTCCGACCGATCCAAAGAGGATTACGATTATGAGCCCGATAATTATTCGGATCACGATGAAAAATGGAAGCTCCCTAAGGTACACTTACCCTCTTTTAATGGAGCCTCCAATGGAGATCGATACTTGGATTGGATTGAAAAGGTCGACAAAATTTTTGACCTTTACAATTATTCCGAGAAGCTTAAAGTCCAATTGGCATCTTTGGAACTCACGGATTATGCCTCCCTTTGGTGGAATAGTCTTCGTACACAACGAAGAAGAGATCACGAGGAGGAAATTAATTCGTGGAGATTAATGAAAGATTTGATGCGGAAACGGTTCGTACCGAGCCATTACCACCAAGATCTATTTTTACAACTCCAAGGGCTTCGCCAAGGTAATTCTAGTGTTGATGATTACCTTACGGACTTTGAAACATTACGGATTTGGTGTGATTTAGCCGAACCCGTGGAGCAAGTAATGGCGCGGTTTATTCGAGGCCTACGATACGAGATTAGCGACGTGGTTGAATTACAGCCCGTAGAGTCGTTTGATGCACTTATTCAAATGGCACTAAGGGTCGAGAGACAACTCAAGAGGAAGGGCAAGGCGATCGCTCAACGCCCGGCCCCAAAACAGCCCACGCCATATCGGCCCGCGCCAAGACCCGAGGAACGCGGCCCAACACCTAAGCCATGGGCCCCCAAGCGAGACACGGAACCCAAACCTCGAGACTCGGTAGGCGAACAGCCAAGGACCCGAGAGATTCAATGTTTCAAGTGTCTCGGACGCGGACATGTAGCAGCCCAATGTCCCAATCGCCGTGTCATGACCATTCTCGAAGAGACCGAGGAGGTAGTGAGCGAGGATGAGCCGGCCCCAGTCGAAGATGACTTGTGTCAAGCACAAGATGGACCGGTCATATTGATGATCCGGTGGGTTCTTTCAACTCAACCGCAACAAGAAACATACCAACGGGAAACTCTATTCCATAGTCGATGCTTAATCAAGAGTAAGGTATGTTCGTTGATTATTGATGGCGGTAGTTGTACTAACGTCGCGTCCCACGACCTTGTCATGAAGCTTGCGCTATCCACGACCGAGCACCCGACACCGTACAAGCTACGATGGCTTACCGACCGAGAGGACATCCGAGTCACCAAACAAACCCGGATAGACTTTGTGATCGGTAACTACAAGGACACTGTCCTATGTGACATGGTACCAATGAGCGCCACGCACTTGTTGCTCGGCCGGCGGTGGCAATTTGACCGAGATGCACTACACCACGGCCGATCCAACCAATACACATTCAAATGGAATGGGCGCAACATTATTTTGGCTCCTTTGACTCCGGAACAAATTTCTACGGATGAATCTGATCAAAAGGAGGCATTGGCCAAAGCGACCCTTTTTATGGGCCGTAAAGAATTGAGATGCACGGTGAAGCAAGAGGGTCATGCTCTTACACCGAGAGCATGAAGATAATGGAGAAGAGATTATTCCCAAGATAGTTCGGCCCCTCCTCGACCAATACCAAGACGTGTTCCCGGATGACCTACCTGATGCTGTTCCACCACTCCGCGGCATCGAGCATCACATTGACTTACAACCGGGAGCCATGTTACCTAACCGACCACCGTATCGCCTCAACCCGGAGGAAAGCAAGATTCTACAATAGCAAGTGGAGGAACTCCTTGCTAAGGGCTATATCTGAGAGTCATTGAGCCCATGTGCGGTCCTAACACTCTTAGTTCCAAAGAAAGATGGGAGCCACCGCATGTGTGTCGATAGCCGAGCCATAAACGATATTACCATCAAATATCGATTTCCAATGCCACGGCTCGATGACTTACTTGATGAACTTAGCGGTGCTAAGTTTTTTTCCCGGGTAGATCTAAAGAGCGGCTACCATCAAATCCGAATGCGTGAAGCCGATGAGTGGAAGACGGCCTTCAAGACACGGTATGGCTTGTTCGAGTGGCTCGTCATGACGTTCGGACTCAAAGGTTATCATTGTTTATACCGAGCACGTTCATGCGGCTAATGAACTACGTGCTCCGAGAATATTTGGGTAAGTTTATCATTGTTTATTTCGATGATATACTTGTTTATAGTGCGGATGTACCGAGCCATTTGGATCATTTAGAGAGGCTCTTTATTAATTTACGGCGGACCAAGTTATTTGGAAACCACAAGAAGTGTACATTCGCCCAACAACGCATACACTTCCTCAGCTTTGTGCTATCCGAGGGCAGTGTCGAAGTGGACGACGCCAAGATCACGGCCATCTGAGAGTGGCCGATACCGAAGGGCGTCTCGGACGTCCGAAGCTTCCATGGACTCGCCAATTTCTACCGGCAATTTATGAAAGGGTTTAGCACTATAATGGCACCTTTAACCAAGCTTACAAAGAAAGGGAAGGAATTCATATGGTCCAAACCGTGCCAAGAAAGTTTTGACCGGATCAAGACCCGACTTTGCGAAGCACCCGTCCTTACCCTTCCGGATTTTACTAAAGTCTTCAAGGTAGAGTGTGATGCCTCGGGAACGGGCATCAGAGCGGTTTTGATGCAAGAGGGCCGCCCGATTGCTTACTTTAGCGAGAAACTCAAAGGTGCGTTTTTGAATTATTCAACTTATGACAAGGAACTTTATTCCTTGATTCGAGCCATCGGAGTATGGCAACATTAATTGCTACCAAAGGAGTTCATTATCCACTCGGACCATCAAGCCCTAAAGTTCATCAAGAGCCAAGGGAAGCTTAACCGAAGGCATGCCAAGTGGATTTAGTTCCTTGAGAAGTATCCATACATTATCAAATACAAAAAGGGGGACACGAACATAGTGGCCGATGCACTTTCCTGAAGGAGCGCCCTCTTTACCGAATTAAAGGTTAGATTTTTCGGTTTAGATTGGATAAAATGTGGATACAAGGATGACCCGGATTTTGGCCCACGTTTTGAGGCCACGGTCAATGGTGATTTAACAGGCTACCATGTGACCGACGGATACCTATTCCGTGGAGGACGGATATGCATCCCGAGAGGAAGCATCTGTGAGTCTCTCATTACCGAGGCTCATGGAGGCGGCCTTGCGGGACACTTTGGTGAAAAGAAGACTTGGGAGATGCTCAAGGAGCACTTTTATTGGCCACATCTTTTTAGAGACGTGGACCACTTTGTGGAGCGATGCACGGTATGTAAAAAGGCCAAAACCCGTACATTGGCCCAAGGACTTTACTTGCCCATCCCGGTACCGGATCACCCATGGCATGATGTGCCGTCAAACGATGAGCGGCGCACCATGGTCGGGAGATGAGCGTGCGCGTGACCGGAGGAGGTAACGCGTACGGTGGTCAAAAAATATGGTCGGGTGATTTCTGGAGTTAGGTTGCGGAAGTGTAATGGGGTGGAAATAAGGTGGATTGAAGGTGTGAATATGGGAATGGCACAGATAAAAATGAAGGTGGTTCGGAGGGTAGTGGATGAACGGAATCGGTGGTGGTGGAGGTTTGATGGCTCGGGAAAACGGGATGGAATTTAGGAGGATATGAGGCGGTCGATCTAAACACTTGAGCAATCTAAGCGTTTAGAAAGATAGACCTAGTTCGTGTTCGGATATGACGCACCGTTCATGGACGAGGGTTGCCGAGACTTGGCCGGATGTGACGCACCGGAGAAGGATCGGCGATTTGAGGGAATTATCAAAAAGGCGATGAGCACTTTGTATTGATAAAAAATCACTAAGTTCCTCTTAAATAGACAAAAACATAAAAGGAAAATACTAAGTAAGAATCGTAAGTCGTCGATCGAGTTGGAGGTCTAGGATCGTGAAGGCGTGGATTGGTGATGTGGCGCGAGATTTGCGGGATCGCGTGCCGTTGGTTGTAGCCGGGTCTGGGTGCTCGGGCACGCGCGTTATCATGGTCGGTATGCAGCGGGATCTGGGTGCGCTGAGGAGTGCGTTAGTGTTGCGGGGGCGCGGCCGGGTCGCGCTATCGGGTGCGCTGGTGCACCCCGCCGAGTGCTGAAGCTGGCGCGGGCGGGCGCGCTAGAAGGAAATCCCGTGATTCTCGGGATTTTCCCGATGTGTTCGGGATCTCCGAGTCTCATGGGATTTTCCATGTGCGAATCTCCCCTTATCTCTCTAGTTGATATTTTCCCGCTATATGGCTCCTTCCAGAAGATTTTGGCACGACTAAAAATGCTAAGTGTATGTGGGCTTCTTCCATGTCGCTTGGGCCTCGGCCATGTTGGATCGCGGGCCTTAAACTTCGTCTTTTCGTGACTTGGGCTTGCTCTTCTTACTCTTCTAAGTCTCTAATTGCTGAAAGGAAATGTGGCGCTCGGCCACTTATTGAAGGGGGCCGAGCCCCTTAATGGGACTCGGCATGGGCCGTGTCGGCTGGCCCGTGGGGCACTGTCTGTGCGCGGTCTGTGTCGTCGCGCGCCGCGGCCAGCCCGGTGTGGGCGACCTTGGTGCGATCTATCCTGCCTGGCACCGCGTCTGCTGGCTCGATGTGGGCGGTCTTGGCGCGGTCTACGGTGTCCAGCTCGAGGTGCCACATGATGCACATTCTCGGCCGGTCTTGATCTAAGTCCGAGGGTTTCTCCGTGATGATGTTCCCTACAAAATGAGCAACCAAGTTAGTATAAAAGTCTCGGCTTGTTGGGTCCGAGTCTCGTAGCACATCATGGCAAACCCTAAGTATGGACTTTGTTCTCGGCCTTCCCCGAACTAGCCGAGGCAAGGACGCCATTATGGTCATAGTGGACCGATTTTCGAAGATGGCCCATTTGGTGGCATGCACCAAGTCGGCCGAAGCCCCGATCATAGCCGACCTATTTTTCAAAGAAGTTGTCCGGCTACACGGAATGCCACATTCCATAGTGTTCGACCGTGACTCAAAGTTCCTTAGCACCTTTTGGAGAACTTTGTGGGCTCGGCTCGGAACAAAGCTACTATTTAGCACGGCATTCCACCCACAAACCGACGGTCAAACAGAAGTGGTCAACCGATCCCTCGACGCCTTACTACGGAGTGTCGTTAATGACAAGATCACGGCATGGGACTTACGGCTACCCTTCATCGAGTTTGCTTATAACCGATGCCGACATAGCACCATGGGCATGACGCCCTTTGAAGCAGCTTATGGATTTAATCCATCAACACCGATGGAGAGGAACAATGCCAAGAATGCCGCCGCAGCCAATAAATGCCGCAAGGAAATTTTTTTTTAAGAAGGCGATTTAGTGTGGCTAAAGCTTCGGTATTTCAAACACAAACACGCTAAGTTGTTGCCAAGGGCCTGATGTGCCACGAGACTCGGGCCCATCGGACCGAGAGTTTTATACTAACTTGGTTGCTCATTTTGTAGGGAACATTATCATGGAGACACCCTCGGAGTTAGACCAAGACCGGCCGAGAACGTGCATCACATGGCACCCCGAGCCGGACACCGAGGACCGCACCAAGACTGCCCACATCGGGCCAGCAGATCGCGCCAAGGTCGCCCACATCGGGCAAGCCACGGCGCGCGACGACACGGACCGCGCCCAGACAGCGCCCCACGGGCCAGCCGACTCGGCCCATGCCGAGTCCCATTAAGGGGCTCGGCCCCCTTCAATAAGTGGCCGAGCGCCACATTTCCTTTCAGCACTTAGAGACGTAGGAGAGTAAGAAGAGCCAGCCCAAGTCATGAAAAGACCAAGTTTAAGGCCCGCGATCCAACATGGCCGAAGCCCGAGCAACAAGGAAGAAGCCCACGGACACTTAGCATTTTCGGCCGTGCCAAAATCTTCTGGAAGGAGCCATTAAACGGGAAAAGATCAACTAGAGAGATAAGGGAAGATTCGCACACGGAAAATCCCATGAGAATCGGAAATCCCGAACACATAGAGAAAATCTCGAGAATCACGGGATTTCCTTCTAGCGCGCACCCGACAGCGCCCACCCGCGCGCGCACCTGTCTGCGACCCGGCCGCGCCATCTACGACGCTGACGCATTCCTTGAGCATCCGGATCCACCTGTTTACCGACGACGATGACGCGCGCGCCCGAGCATCCGGACCCGGCTACAACCAACGGCAAGCAATCCCATGATTCTAGCGCCACATCACCGATCCGCGCCTTCAAGATCCTTCACCGATCCGCGCCTTCACAATCCTAGACGTCCAACGTGATCGACGACTTACAATTCTTACTTATTGTTTTCCTTTTATGTTTTTGTCTATTTAAGAGGCACTTAGCCTCTAATGAACTTAGTGAATTTTTATCAATAGAAAGTGCTCATCGCCTTTTTGATAATTCCCTCAAATCGTCGATCCTTCTCTGGTGCGTCACATCCGGCCAAGTCTTCGACAACCCTCGTCCGTGAACGGTGAGTCATATCCGAACACGAACTAGGTCTACCTTTCTAAACGCTTAGATTGCTCAAGTGTTTAGATCGACCGCCTCATATCCTCCTAAATCCCACCTTCGTTTCCCGAGCCATCAATCTCCGCCACCACCGATTCCGGTACATTCACTACCCTCCGAACCACCGTCGTTTTTATCCGAGCCATTCCATTATTCCCACCTTCAAACCACCTTATTTCCACCCCACTATACTTCCGCACCACAACTCCTTAAACCGCACCACTCAATTTTCCGACCGCCGTACGCGTTGCCTCCTCCGGTCACGCGCACGTCCATCTCCCGACCACGGTGCGCCGCTCATCGATTGACGGCACATCAGGGCCGAGGGTCCTTTTCGGGTGGCCGAGAGAGTCAACCCGAATGCATACAAGATCAAACTCCCAGGCGAGCATGGCATTACTACCACCATCAACGTCAAGGATTTATCTCCTTATCGAGATGCCGACGAGGACGAAGACGAGATAGATTTGAGGGCAAATCCTCAAATACCTTGGGAGGATGATGTGTAACCGGAGCACATCACGGATGACACCACGAACACGGACGTGAACCCGACGAGCACGGGTGATTTTTCTAACTTAGTTGCTCATTTTGCAGGTCTCTTAGCCTCAGAAACACCTTCCGAGCATGATTGGGAACGGCCCAAGCACTCTGTTACTTGGTGCTTGGCCATTCCCAGCCCCGACGCACACACCGGGCCATGTCCGACCCTACCCGGACACGACACACCCAGCAGCCCGGCCCACGACGCAACCGAGGCTAGTGACCCAGACACACCCGACGCCCAACGGGCGTCCCACGACCACGACCCGACGACTTCGGTCGTCGATCTTGCCGAAGTCCACTAGGGCTTCGGCCCAGCAGAATAAGTGGCCAACGTGAGGGAACGCACGGTCCGATCCCCTTGGATCACGTACTCTCCCACGGAGCCAGACTCCTCGGCCCACCCAACGCCGAGCCCGGCCACCTTAGAGTATTTTCAGCATTTAGAAGACTTAGTGAAGAAAGTAAGAAGTCTAAAGACGAAGGACGCTGAATGCAGCATTGGAAGCCCAAGATGGCCGAGTCTCTCACGAGGCTCGGCCCACTATCGGTCAACCCAAAGACCCGGACCAAACTCCCTCGGCAAGTTGACTTTATTTGTCAAGATATTCACTTATTTGGTCAGAGATAGGAAGAGATCCAAAATCGCACGAACATATCTTCTTGATGACCGTAGATCACCCATCGGACGCACGAGCATGGCCGATCACCGAACCACCAGCAATTTCCAGAGGATTCCCATGCACAAAATCCATAAACCAGCTATTGAATCATCAGAGGATCTTCATGCAACAGCTTTTCTCAACAAACTCGCGGATCCCCTAAAGATCGCACATGCATGACCGCCGGTTCGGCCCATTTGGCTCGAGTTATCATCGAGCAATCGAAGAACCAGACTGTGCGCTGCCTTATGTTGACCACCGAGGAGACTTTAGAAGCCCCGGATCCAGATTGGCTCGAGCCAATCTCTCAATCGCTCGGAGCTCCACCCACCCAACGCACCCACTCGGTCAACCTTCGGACACACTCGGTCAACCACCAAACCGACCGTGCCATTCCAAGTGAACTGAGCCTAAAAGTTGACTCAAGGCTTCCGAAGCTAATTCTAAGTATTCAAGACATCAATGGACTTAGCTTAACTGTCTTAGATTAGTTACTTTACGTTTTTGGTTATTTAAGTGTAACACTTACACTATTTTGGATAGAGTGAATTTTTAGAGAAAAATTGTGCATTGCACCTTAAAGCGCGGACGTAGGCTGTTGTTGGCCGAACCGCGATAACATTTCGGTGTCAAAATTTCTCTTCCTCAACCTTTACTTTTTATTGTGCTTGCCTAAATTGAATCGATAATCAACTTCCATAAATTTTGTACTTAAGGAATTTCACTCACAAAAAAATTTCAATTAACCTAATTCACCCCCCCCCCCCTTTTCCCCCGCCCGTTTATGTTAAAATCGGTCCTACACAGGGTCCATGGTTTCATGGTTCTAGGTTTCTAGGGTTCAATGTTTGGGAATTCGGGTACAAGGGTTTAGGGTTCTAGTGTTCAGTGTTCCAAGATTTAGGCTTTAGGATTCAGGGTACCAAGAGTTAGGGTTCTAGTTTTTAGTGTTTCAAGATTCATGGTTCAGGGTTTAGGGTACAAAAATTCATGTTTGTAAGGTTTCAAGGTTCAAAGGTTCAAGGTTCAAGGTTCAAAGGTTCAAGGTTTAGGATTCAAGGTTCTAGGGTAGGGTGTTAGGGTTTGAATGTTCAGGGTTCAGGGTTCTAGGGCCGAGGTACCAAGTTTAAGGGTTCAAGGGTATAACTTTTTTAAGTTTTGTAGTCCAGGGTTAAGGATCAAGGGTTTAGGGTTCTAGGTTCTCACTATCATTAAAGGTTTCTATGTTCTTGTGTTCAGGGTTCAAGTTTCTAAGATTCCAGGGTTCCAGGGTTCATGGTTTAGAGTTTGGAGTTCTAAGGTTTAGAGTTTAAGGTTCCATTATTGAAGGTTTAGGCTTCAAAGGTTAAGGGTTCTTGGGTTCTAGTTTAGGGTTTATGGTTCTAGGGTTAAGGGTACAGAGTTCCAAGGTTTAAGCACTTTGAAGGTTTAGGGTTCTAGGGTTCAGGGTTACAGTGTCTAGGGTTTAGGTTTCCAGTATTCATGGTCTAGGGTTCCAGAGTTCAAGTTTCAAGGTTCAAGGTTCAAACATTAAGAGTTCCAGGGTTTAGGATTCTAGGGTCTAATGGTTTTGAAGTTCGAAGTTCATAATTAAGGGTTCAAGGGGTTCAACGCCTAAAGTTCAAGATACGCGGTTCAAGAGCCTTGGTTAAGGGTTCACGGGTAAGGGCTCCAAGGTCTAGGATTCAAGGGTTTAGAGTTAAAGGTTGCATGGTTTGGGGTGTAGAGTTCCAAGGTTAAGAGTTCAAGGTCTGAGGGTCCAAGGTTCGGGGTTTAGGCTTCAAAGGTTCAGAGTTTTTAGGTTCTTCGGTTCAGGGTTCCCTGGTTCAATGTTCAGGGTTGTAAGGTTCAGGGTTCAGGTTTCTAGGGTTCCAGGGTTCAGGGTTTAGAGTTCTAAGGTTTTGGAATTTTAGGTCACAAGTTTAAGCTTCCAAGGATCAGAGTTCTAGGGTACTTGGGTTCAGGGTTTGCTGTGCTAGGGTTAAGGGTTCCAGGGTTTAGCGTTCCATGGTTCTGGCATTCCATGGATGGGGGTCTCACAGTTCTAGGGTCTTGGGTTCTGGCTTTCATGATTCCAGGATGTAGGGTTCAAGGTCAAGGGTTCCATGGTTCAAGGTTTAAGGTTTCTAGTGTTCAATGGTTTCAGGGTTCAAGGTTCACGGTTGAAGGGGTTCTAGTGTCCAAATTTTAAGGTTTAGGGTTAAGGGTTCATGGTTCCGCATTCCAAGGTTTGGGATTCTAGGGTTCTAGGTTAAGGGTTAAGGGTTCTAGGGTTTTGAGGTTTAAGGCTAAAAGTTCTGGGGTTTAAGGTTAAAGTGTTTTGTGTTCAGAGTTTTAGGGTTTAAGTGATGTGCCACAGATGGCACCAATCGATTGATGAAGCAAACTATTTTTCTGATGAGTTTGTTAATTTGGTAGGAGGCTCTTTTCATAAAAGGCTTATCAAGAAGCCAATTATGAAGGGGAAAAGATGCTTCCTTTTTGACAACTCTTTTGCATCCGTGGCATGGAAGGGTGATCCAAACCACCTAAGTGATGATAGCACCACTTTTGGTTTCGGCCCAGGATGACCTCCGGGGCTTGTGCGGCTGTTTGTAACACCTTCCAGACCTGATTTAGCCAAGCTAGCTTCTACAAATATGTGGCCAACATCCTAAGGTTTTCAGAATGTGGCGGAGTATAAAATTTGGATAACAATTTCCCAGCCAACGAATGCCATTACAGAGGCATCCAGAAGATGGAGCGGCCCGGGAGCATCCAACCCATGGTGGCCGATCCATGGCCAAGCTTGGGCCCAACGGAAAGGAAGGCCCAATTACATCATTTTACACCATTGGAGTAGCAGCTAGCAGCCCAAGGAAGTGCCCAACCCTTGGTCCAAGAAGGATGCAAATGATCAACGCCGATTGGCCTAAGGCTATCCAACAATTGATGGACCAAACCTTGCCTAAAGCCTCATCAACCTTGAGCACGTATTAGAGCCCCACAAAGTTTGGCAAGTGAGGCCCAGCAATGAAGGTTTGCTTGTCCCCTTAGAGATATTTTCTTGTTTGGGATACTTGTAATAATGTATTTATTCTAGGGTTTGAAGTTTGGCCTAAGGGATGGTTCGGTTTGAACCATTGTACTGCCAAGCCCTGTTTTGTCTGTTTGTGTATTAGAAACTAGTCCCATGCCATTTTATGTTCTACACGTGCTATTGCTCTGAATTTTGGACCAAGCCTAGCCCGTCCCTTAAATTTTGAGTCCACCAAATATTAGCCCAAACGCACGGGTCCATCTGTTGCCTCGTCCAGTATTCTCCCCTATTTTCTGCTGACCCCACTGTTCTCGGCAGATTGCAATTGTGCTCGTTTTCCTTTGCCTTATCTTCCCTAACACCTCCTCCTACCCCGAGCGTGTCATTAAGGGTTCAAGGTTTCAGAATTCTAATGTCTAGGGTTCAGTGTTTAAGGGCATAGTATTTAGGATTCCATGGTTCAGGGTTCTAGGGTTCATTGTTTAGGAGTTATGGGTTAAAGGTTTCTAGAGTTTAGGGTTTAAGGTTCAGTTTCCTAGGTTCAAGGTTAAGGATTTTTTGTTCAACGGTTACATGGTCTAGGATTAATGGTTATGGATCCCAAAGTTTAGGGTTCATGGTTTCAAGGTTAAGGGTTACAAGGTTTAGGGTTCTAGGGTTAAATATTCCTACATTATAGGGTTTGGTATCAAAGCCGCTTGGCTATCTTGTTTTAAAAAAGAGTGACTCCTTATTTGATTTAAATTGAATCTACCTTCGAGTATTAGGTTAGTAAAACATCTCCTCTTATTTGGTATAAACCGGAGCTATCTTCTAGAATTTAGTGTAAAAAATAAAAAAATTAGCTAGTATTTGCCTTACATCTTAAACAAATACATTTATTTATCATTCGATCTTATCATTCCTTTTTGTTTGATTTCTTTTATCTTTGTCATGTCATGTTGGTTAATCCTGTGTTTATTTTTGTTGGATTAAAGTTTTGATATCTTTCACCAATTTTTTTTCTTCCAATTGATAATTTGGTTTTGATGTGAAAAGACTGTTTGTTAGGTCGTTCAACTTTTGACATAATTGGAGCAAGTGAGGGAAAAAGGGAAGAGCGGTGAGATAATTAGAGGTTAAAAGCCAATTAAAAAGTCTAAAACACGAGTAACAAATTGGACTGACAAACTTATCTGAGCAAAACGTGTGAGTAAATGTTGTGAGGTCTATCTTATTATATTTTTTTTCTCCTCTAACATTTTTTGCAGGTTTAACTTTTTACAAATGTCGAACTCTAACAAAGGTGTTTCGACGCAATGCAATGACAACCTTCAATTTAATATCTTGATGGGTGAAGTGAGAAAATTAATGAAAGACTAGTTTGACCGTCTCAATGATCTGTTGTATAAAATTGAAAACGGTCAACAACATTATCGAAAACAACTCAATGAAAATAGAAATCTTCTACAAAGTGGAAGAGAGGACTCTTTAGATGATACTCTTAATAGGGTAGATGACATTTCAGATGATGATATTTTGAGGAATCGAAGAAATTCTAGAAAAGCCTTTAACTTGATGGATGATAGCTTGAACAACATCAAGATGCCAATCCCATCTTTCCAAGGAAAGAGTTATCCAGATACATATTTTGAGTGGGAAAAGAAGGTTGAAATAATCGTTGACTACCACAATTATTTAAAAGAAAAAAAGGTAAAACTCATTGCTATTGAATTTTTTTATTTTGCTATTACTTCGTGGGGTCAATTAACCTTAAGCAGGAGATGAAATGGGAAGAGAGCTATTAATACGTGAATCCAAGATCGAAAAGACCTTTAGGGTTTAAGGGTTCAAGGTTTCAGAATTCTAATGTCAAGGGTTCAGTCTTTAAGGGCATAGTATTCAGGATTCCAAGGTTCAGGGTTCTAGGGATCATTGTTTAGGAGTTATTCATTAAAGGGTTCTAGAGTTTAGGGTTTAAGGTTCCAAGTTGCCTAGGTTCAAGGTTGAGGATTTTTTGTTCAAGGGTTACATGGTCTAGGATTAAGGGTTATGGTTCCCAAAGTTTAGGGTTCATGGTTTAGGAGTTATGCATTGATGAATTCGAAGTGGAGTATGCTGTAGAATGAGAGTTACTAGTTACACAGAGAGCTTTGAATGCTCAACCAAAAGTACTTGATGATGGAGTACAACGAGAGAACCTTTCACACTAGATGGCATGTTTAAAAGAAGGTATGTAGTATGATAATTGACACGAGGAGTTGAACTAATGTTGCAAGTACTATTTTTGTGGACAAATTGGGATTGTCCATGATAAAGCACCCGCGACCTTATAAGTTGCAATGGTTCAACCAAAGTGGAAAAGTTAAAGTCAACAAATAAGTGTTAATCGCTTTTTGTATATGCAAGTACGAGGATGAAGTATTATGTGACATGGTTCCTATAGAAGCTGGCCATATTCTACTTGGGCATCTTTGGCAATATGATCGACAAGTGACACATGATGGGTTCACAAATAAGTACTCAATTGTATTCACCAGGAGAACGAATAACCTTGTTCCTATGTCGCCAATGGAAGTATATGAAGATCAGCTCAGACTTCAACAGAGTTATTCTCAAAAGAAATCAAGCAAAAAAGAGAGTGAAAAAAAGAGATTAAGAGAGAAGAAGAAGAGAAGAAAGAAAGAGAGCAAAAGAAGAAAAAAGAAAAGGAATGGAAAGAAGAAAAAGAGAGAGAGATTGAAAAATAAATTTCTTTATAAAAGGGAGCAAAGTGAGTAGAGCACACTCCAAGAGACATCCCATGATACTATTATTGCACAAACACACTACGATGTTTACTAGCACTTCCAACTATGTTGTACCTAGTGTTGTCCACTCTCTTTTGAAGGATTTTCAAGAAATGTCCACTCTCTTTTGCAGGATTTTCAAGAAATCGTAATAGAAGAAAGACAACCAATTTGTGGCATTGAACATCAAATCAACTTGATACTAGGAACTATATTGCCTAATCGGCCTACTTATCGTAGCAGCCCCAAAGACACAAAGGAGCTCCAACGACAAGTGGACGAACTATTGGCTAAAGTCTACATTATCGATATCCTAAGCCCTTGTACAGTTCTAGTTTCACTAGTCTCAAAGATAGAAGGAGAATCAACGATGTGCATTGATAGTAGAGTTATCAATAACATCACGGAAAAATATCACTTCCATATTCCTCGTTTAGATGATATGCTAGATGAATTGCATGGTGCATGATTCTTTTCAAAAAATTAACCTGAAATGTGGTTACCACCAAATTTGAATGAAAGAAGGCAATGAGTGAAAATCTGCTTTAAAAAAAAAAGCATGGATTATACGAGGGGTTAGTTGACATGATTCAAGTAGGGAAAAATAGGGAGAAGGTAGTAAATAAAGGAGGGGGTTCTCGGAAAGGAGGGAAACCGAGAAGGAGGGTTTGGAGGCCATTTTGTGGAGGTGGCTTTGGATTTGAGAAATGGAAGCAGGGGCTAACATTTTTTAGGATTCTTTGGTGGATGAATGAAGAAGATAATCTCCAAATTTGAGAGGATTTGGATCACGGATGAGGGAGATATGATGAAGGAAGTGGAGGTGACTCAAATCTGCTAGAAAACTTGAGATCGGAGTAATTGGCCAGATATAACTCACAAGTGCCAAGGGAGATTTGAGGAGCTGAGGAGAATTCACAAAAACACAAAGTTTCTATTAACCAAAGCTGCTTACAAAAGTGCTTGGAGAGGGTTTATAACACCTCCCAAAAAGAAGAGAAAAAGATGCCAAATTGGCTGAGTTACCAAACCCTAAACAAAATGGCATATGCATGACTCTAAAATTTAAATGAAAATTAATTCTAGATATCCTTCAGCTAACCCACGAAATCTTCAAAGAAAATGGGACCACTTTACGAGGGAGAGAGAGGGTTGGGACCACTTTTACGTGGGAGAGAGAGGGAAGAAATCTGACCTTGCATTAGACCCATGAAACCCATGCAAAAACCAACTAAAAACCAACAAACCCACTCCATACCCATGCAATACCCAGCAATACCCATGTCACACCCATCCCAACCCATGTGAGAATTATTCAGCTATGAAATTAATCTAAACCTTGAGTAAAGTTTGTAAAAAAATGAAGTTGCATGTGTCGTGCGTTTAAGTGCCGGGTGGCTCGGTTGGCTCAAATCCTTCAAATTGGCCCATTGAGTCTTCTCGACTGCAAAGCTTTGTGTCTCCTTCATGATCTAGCCATAGGATGAGATTCTTAGGCTGCTTCCAATCCTTGAAAGAAGGTTCTGTCAATGCAACTCCTCGTAAAAGTATCTCATGGCAGTCATCCTCCCCGTGTTTTTGAGGATTTGACCTCAAATCAAGTGGCAGAACTTCCTCATTAGCGTCCCATTCGTCCCCACAATAAGGAGATAGATCTTCCTCAAATCAAGCTTGTAAGCATTTTGGTTTACTTTCTCCAAATTTTGAAAGGACCGTCAACTCTAGGTGCAAGTTTAGAATCCCTTTGCTTAGGAAATCTTTCCTTCCGAAGGTGTAACAAAACCAAGTCTCCTACCTTGAAATTCACTTCATTTCTTCCACGATTTTCATACTTAGCATAAGAATCATTTGCCTTTTGGATAGCACGACTAACCTTTTCATGCATATTCTTTACTAGTTCGATTTTCTTAGCCCCATTTGGATTGATAACCTCATTAGTTGGCAAAGGAATTAAATCAAGAGGAGTTAAAGGATTAAATCCATACATTACCTCGAATGGAGTTCGTTGAGTAGCACTGTGAACACTTCGGTTATAAGAAAATTCGATGTATGTGAGTTGGATATCCCAATCTGTGAGCTTCTTACTTGCAATGCTTCTTAATAAGCTTCCCAAGGTGCGATTGACAACCTCAGTTTGCTCATCGGTTTGTGGATCATAAGAGGTGCTAAAAAGCAATTTGGTACCCACCCTCCTCCATAGGGTCTTCCAAAATCCACTTAAGAACTTAGTATCCCGATCGATACAATAGATCTTGGAATACCATGAAGATGCACCACTTCTTTGAAGAATAATTCGGACACATGATTAGCTTCATCGGTCTTAGAACAAGCCACAAAGTGAGCCATTTTAGAAAAACGATCAACAACCACCATAATTGAATCTTTTGCTCTGTAAGTCCTTGGAAGACCTAGAACAAAATTCATGCTTACCTTTACCCAAGGATGGCTAGGAACAGGTAATGGCATGTAAAGCCCTTGAGGAAGCACTCTACTCTTTGTTTTCTTGCAAATAATACATTTCTCCACCACCTTGTTGACACGCTCGGGGTTATGAGAAGTGTCGGGAGAAAGAAGACACAAGGGTAATCTGCCAAGGAGAAAGTCCAAGACAGAAACAGTGAGGTGTAACGGTTAATGTTCCAAATGCATACAAGATTAAGTCAAATAAACTCAGCCAAATGAAACTTTAGGAAGTGGACTAAGCTGGGCCAAATTTTCAGCTTGAAAACACGTGAGGACTTAAAATGGCAAGGGAATACTTTTAAGTGTACAAACAGACACAAAACAGAAAACAGTGACGTGGAGGGGTAAAGATTTCTTCACAACTTCAAATGCAGGCAACCTGGGAATGTAAAAATTGGCAGAAAACAACTTCAATGAAAGGGAAAGAAAATCCAAGTGGTTTGATGAAAAAAGACGCGGTAGGTTAGGAGATATGTCGGTTGAAAATGGATGGACAGAAACTGTTCGATTTCGGGAACTCGAGCAGAATGAGGGGGAAGTTGTAAGTACAACTTTTGATGGACTCGGGCAGAATGAGGGCAGAATGAGGGGGAAGTTGTAAGAACAGAAATTTCAGGCCATGAAAGAAGAATTCACAACAAAAAATTTAGGGTTTTTACTCACGCAAAATAGAAAATGACACAGAGTGGACTTTTAGTGCACGAAATCCACTCGGGTAGAAATAAAAACAGCAACCAACACACAAGCAACAACACAATCACAATAACAAACGGAAGGTTAGCTATGGGACTTCCAAACTCGCCTTTGATCCTAAACAAGTGAGGAAGGGAGATTGGAATAGGGCTTAGTGGCTCTAGCAAGGCACCAACACCGTTACAAACCAAAGATCAAGGATATTACTCACCTTGAATTTGCTTTGCCGTGAGAGAAAATGGGGAGAGCTTCAAGCTTCAACATTCAACATTTTCTACCCTGCAAAATGCTGAGAAAGGGAGGTTAAACCCCTCCTTCCCACGAGCTACAAAGGGGCATAATGGCCTCCTACAAACCTAAGCAAATCACCATTAAAGAGGGATGGCAAGTGGGGGCCACAAAGACTTCTCCACCAAAAGAGAGGCATGGGCAGCTAAAACATGGCTGCAACCCATCCTAATACAACTTAACCTCCCACTTGCAGCCACTACACTAAACAAAAAACATCAAAGAAATAAACAACACATTCTTGCATGGTTTTCACGTAAACCAAAAACCTAATAGATGGGCCAAACCCATGATGGAATGTCCATAATCAAATGGACTTGAACAGTTGTATCTTTTGGGCTAATGGTTGGGCACTTCCATGGGCTGCTAGCTGCTGCTCCCACGAAGGAAAAAGGTGAAATTCAGCCTTCCTTTCCGTTGGGGCCAAACATGGCCATGGATCAGCCACCATGGGTTGGATGCTCTTGGGCCGCTCCATCTTCTGGAGGCCTCTGTAATGGCGATCGTTGGCTGGGCAGTTGTTGTCCAACTTTTATGCTCTGCCTCATGCTGGAAACCTTAAGATGTGGGTCACATTTTTGTAGAAGCACGTTTGTCCAAACAGGTCCGGAAGGTTTTCGAAATGGCTGCACAAGTCTCGAAGGTCAGCTTGGGCCGAAACCAGAAATGTTGTTTTCATCACCATGGATGTTTTGATCACCCTTCCATGCCACGGGTACACTAAGTACCCTTACATGTGCACAAATTTAAGCTACTAATTATCCTCCTAATTACTACATAAAACTAACTAAATTATTACACAAAGTTGTCAAATGGAAAACATGCTTTCCCCTTCATGTTTTGGTGATTTGGGACCACCTTAATGTGCCACCCTTGAACTCCTCTTCCTTCATCAAGTGTGGTTGGCCCATGAAATGCATCAACCCCACTTGACAACTAGGGCTCACCATGCCCTTCATCTTTGGCTTCTTGATTAAACCTTTATAAAACAAGCTTCCTACTAAATCAACAAACTCATTAGAAAATAGTTTGCTTCCGCTTCTAGATGTGCTAATCCGTGGCACATCACTTGTGTACATCCCGAAACAAATGTGGCCAATAAAAGTGTTCTTTGAGTGCCTCTAAAGTCTTCTTTTCACCAAAGTGACTAGCTAGTCCACCATTATGTGCTTCCTTAATGAGAGACTCTCGGATGCCCCCTTTAAGAATGGAAAGTTTACTCCCTTTGAATAAAAAACCATCCATCAAATGATAACCACAATCTTCCTTCTTCAAGCTCAATTCATACCATTTGCCAAAATCTTGATCATCCTTATAAGCTTCCTTGATCCAATTAAAACCAAAGAAGTTAGTAGATAATTTGTTTAAAAGAACACACCTTCTTAAAAGTGCGTCGGCCAACACGTTGCATTCACCCTTCTTGTACTTTATAATGTAAAGGTATCTTTCAAGAAATTCCACCCATTTGTCATTCCTTTAATTCAGCTAGCCTTGGCTTTTAATAGGCTTAAGAGCTTGATGATCGGTGTGAATAATAAACTCCTTAGATAAGAGATAATGTTGTCATACCTCCAAGCTCTAATAATAGCATATAACTCCTTATCATACGTAGAATAGTTTAGGGCCGCACTTTTGAGCTTTTCACTAAAAAAAGTTATTGATCTTCCTTCTTGCAATAGAATAGCTCCAATGCCAAGTCCGGATGCATCACATTCTACTTCAAAAACTTCGTTGAAATCAGGTAGCCATTAGAATTGGTGCTTCACAAAGCTTGAGTTTGATCAACTCAAAGCTTCGTTGACAGCTGGGAGTCCATTCAAATTCCTTACCCTTCTTGGTACAATCAGTTAAAGGAGAAACAATCGAGCTAAAACTTTTAATAAATCTTTGATAAAAGGAAGCAAGGCCATGAAATTTTCTAACCTCCGAAACATTCTTAGGAGTAGGCCAGACTTTATTGGCTTCAATCTTGGAATCATCTACCTTCATTCCCTCCTTAGAGATGATGAAACCTAGAAAATGGATCTTCTTTTGCACAAAAGCACATTTCACCAAATTACCAAATAGTTTAGTGGCCCGGAGTGTTTCAAACAACATTAAAAGATGCTTAAGATGAGTATCCAAGCCGACACTATACACCAAAATATCATCAAAGTATACCACAATAAATTTTCCCAAGAAATCCTTAAACACAAAATGCATTAATATCATAAATGTACTAGGAGCATTAGATAAACCGAAAGGCATCACTAACCATTCAAAGAGGCCGTACTTGGTCTTGAATGCAGTTTTCCATTCATCTCCCTCCTTCATTCTTATTTGATGATAGCCACTTTTTAAGTCCACCTTAGAGAAGCAAGATGCCCCATTGAGTTCATCCAATAAGTCTTTAAGTCATCGAATATGATATCTATACTTGATAGTGATTTGATTAATGGCCCTGCTATCCACACACATTCAGAAACTTCCATCTTTCTTGGGCACACTAAGAGAGTAGGAACAACACAAGGGCTTAAAGATTCTCGAATATAACCCTTAGTAAGAAGTTCTTGTACTTGCCTTTGAAGCTCTTTAGTCTCCTCGGGATTTAGTCGGTAAGAAGGCTGATTGGGTAATACTTCACCCATTTGTAGGTCAATTTGAGGTATTTCTTGAGGTAACTCTTTCGGAAATACTTCTTGATATTCTTCAAGCAAGGTCATAACCACCTTACGTATTTCACCTATTTCTTCAAGCCTTTCATGGAACATCAACAAAATAATAGGTCCACTATCAAAGATTGACATTATCAATTCTTTCTTAGATAATAGAAAGTTGGATTCAGACATACCTTCCTTTCTAGCTGCTTCATCATTAGCAACTTGCTCCGGTTCAAGGGGTGCTAATTTGATGCCATTTTTGCCAAACTTAAAGGAATAATGGTTGGTGTAATCATCATGAACAACTCTTCGATCATATTGCCAAGGTCTTCCCAATAATATATGTGTGACATCCCGTTTTTCTCTTGCTTAAATTTTTTTTCTTTTTGTAAACACATGTACTAACTTTAAACAATTTAAGGTAAAACTTATCAATTTGAAATCTTTGAAATAAAATAAAGCGGAAGACTTTTATTTAACTCATCAAAATCGATTCTATTCGTGATAAGTAACCAAAACATACTTGTACTTTAACATTAAAACCAAGTTATTACAAAACAGTTATAGACCAAACATAATATTATACATTAGTTTTCAAACAAAACATTTCCATTTACATGGGTTGCCCACTGATCAAAATTGCACTAACAGCTGCAAACTTCCGCAATGGACGTACTTCACCACCTCAAGGATCTATCAACGATAAGTAGTGTAACGCCCGGTTTTTCCTTTGCTTAATTAATTTTTTTTACACATATACCTACTTTAAACAATTGAAAGTAAAACTTATCAATTTGAAATCCTTGAGATAAAATACAGCGGAAGACTTTTATTTAACTTCATCAAAATCGATTTTATATGTAATAAGTAACAAAAACATACTTGTACTTTAACAGTAAGACCAAGTTATTACAGAACAGTTGTAAACTAAACATATTATTATACATTAGTTTTCAAACAAAACCTTTCCATTTACACGAGCCACCCACCGGTCAAAATCGCACTAACAGCCACAATCTTCAGCAATGGACGTACTTCACCACCTCAAGCATTCATCCCTACATTACAAAGCATATCTAATGAGCCTAACACTCAGTAAGTTAATCCATAATAATAAAACATTTATGAGACCTTTATGCATATGCTGCTTTATAAAAACAATGCAGTTTCAGTATCGTTCATTTCATTTCTTTTCTTTCACTTAACAGTCCAGTTATGTGGGTAATACCATCTAGGGGAGAGTAGGCACCATCTGGTCCAACCTCTTGGGACAGCCAAACTCAATCCCGCCCAACATGTAACTATTTGCGTACATTTCGTTTATTTCTTTTCTTTTCTTTCACTTAACTATTTGGTGTATTGTGCATTACACCCCAAACAATCCAGCATAATTCAAAATCATAAGTCCTAATCTTTGTAATGTAGTCCTCTTAGGGCCAATCACATGCAACATTAACTTACCTTAGCTGTTTTTCTTGAATCAATCCACTTGAGTCCCTTTTTAATCCAATAAATGACCTAAACATATAAATCATATAAGGATCAGAAATTGCATAAAGTCTTAACTTTCTATTCCAACTTCAAATGACTATAACTTCCTCGATAGTGACCTACTTTTGATTATCAAGGTGTCAAATCGTTTCTTAAGGAGTCTACTATAACTTCTTCGTAGACACCAAATTCAGAAAATGAGCGTATGAATTGCTTAAAATCCATAACCGGTCGACCGCATAAAACAAAGTGTCAACCGCTGCTCAAAAACAGAGAGTACGCATTTTGGAAATCTGGATCCGGTCGGCCTAATTTACAAAAAACGGATGACCAAAACGACAAAACGGTCGTCCGAATTCCTTTCCCTGTTTTCGTCTACTAACTTGAAACATCCATAACTTTTTCTACATAGCTTTTAATTAAGTGATTCAAACGGCTATAGATTACGCAAAGAGTCTACTTTAATTATTATAAAGGACAAAAACTCAAATTCGTGTTACAACTTGACCGAATCTCAAAAACCATAACCTTGCACACAATAAACTGATTTTCTAACAATCTACATGAAATCCTTCCTTTTTATCCATCAATTCAACCAAAACCATCATATTATCCTTACTGAACCTAAACGAAATTTAGAGGATAGAAAAATTAGCTTGAACTTCAGCTTCCACGAAAACTCCAGAGTTTTCCTCTTCCCCCCGAGATAACTCACTTCCTCAATCTCTCTTTCCTCTCGTCAAGACGTGAGAACTCGGAGAGAAATAGGGAGAAGGAGTCGTGTTGGTAGGGAAATGGCAGAAAATGCCTTCTTATCTCTTAATTAAACAAAATCAACCTTTCCTTTACGTCCACCGATCGGATTCCTCCAGGTTGTTGCTGACTTTTCAATTCAAATCATGAAAGGTGTCGACCGCTATTCAACAAGGTGTCGACCGCTACTTAAGGTGTCGACCGAAAGCATTCAAAAGTTTTAGATTGTGTCGACCCCTAAAACTGTTCATAGGTCGACCGCCACTTAAAACTTTCATAATTTTTGTTCTAAAACTTAGATTTCTATTATTTAAACGCCATTATTTTTCTTATTAAGTCTAGTTTAACTTTTTAGAAGACATAAACATTAAATTCAGAGATTACAGGTATTAATTATACGAAACACCGAACATCGCTCAAAAGTTTTTATTTCCTTAGTCCAGTTTTCATTTGTCAATATCTAACGTGTATAACTTTCGCACCACAACTCCAATTTAGTTGTTCAATCTTCTCATTTTGATGTCTTCTATAATGTTGTAAAAGATTTCTTTGCCACTTAAGCTCATCTATATCATGATAAAATAGGAAAACTGAAACTATTCAGTTATCCATTTTTAACCTTGTCGTTGTTACTAACTATAAATTTCCAAATCCCATGACTTTCTCTACAGACCTCCAAATTGAGTAATATTTATTGCTATAGTTCCAACAACAAGTCTATTAAATTTCATGAGAAGAACTTAAACTCATTTGAAGAATGTAAAGTCTCTGAAATTGGCTAATCTTAACATTGTGTCAAGGTGGTTCACCTTGGAAGGGTCGACCAGTTTCTAACGTAGGTCGACCTGATCAAGTTCCTCACGACCAAGGTGTCGACCGATACTATTCATAGGTCGACCGGTCCTTCATTCACAACTTTCCATTTTCCATTTTCTCAAACTTTCATTCAACACTTAAACTGATTTAGTCCAACTTTCACATTGACCTTACTTTATCAACTACCAATTCTAACATCCAACTTTGTTTCCAGATAATCTAAATTACTATTTCCAAAAGTGTAACTCCACCTCAACATCCATCATCTCTTAACGCATATTGTACCCTTGCAAAAATGTGCGATATTCCTATAGGCTTAGGTTACCCAGAAAAGTGGGGTATTACAAGTAGAATCCACAATATCTATCTAACAAGCTTCAAGAGTGGGAAGTGGAATAAAAGGATCTTCGAGTGGAAAAGGAGAGCAGAAATGACCGGAAATTGGTGATATTAAGAAAGGGAGTTCTCGGGTTGCATACGGAGTTTGCTACCGAGATTTGGAGGAATAGTTTGTGGATGAGAGAAGGTCTTAACCTCCAAAAATGAGGGTAAAAACTTTGGGGAATCGAAAGTTGTGCAGAGGGGAGTATCGGGTGCCAAAATGGTGGTTATCGAAGAAGAAATAGAGGGTGGTCGGAAAATGTAAGATCACCGGAGATGGAGATGAGCTAATGGGGATTACACGCTTACCCTAAGACCACGGGGGAGTGGCTGAAGACGTGTAGCACGGCCTAGATTTCCCTAGCTCGGAAGGGAAGCCAAAACCTTGGAGAACCTCTCGGATGTCGCCGGATATTGTAGAGCCGAGTCTTGGTTGCTGGAAAAACAACAGCTAAGGAGAAAATGCAAAGCACTTTTGTATTCAAACTTCCACTAGCTACAATGCTAGGTGATGGGAGAGTTTTAATCTCCCTCACATTGGAGAGAACCAACCAAATCAGATGGCTACCAAGAGCTTACCTGATTTGGGGTTTGCACAAAAAGAAAGGATGGAAAGGACCACTTAACCTTTACCCGATTTGGGGGAGACCAAGGGAGTGTGGTCCACGAAAATGGTTCCCCTTCCACCGGCTGCCATCCATGCATTTCCAAAAGCAAAAACCCATGCAAAAGATAAAACCAACACCAAACCCATGGAAACCCAGACAAAACCCATGCAAAACCCACAAAACCCTAAATAATTGTTTTTGCAAATCTAAAAGGGGAATAAATAAAGCTAGAAAAAGGAAGGGCCGGTCGGGTTTGTGCCATGCTCCATGGGGCCCGACCTAAGCCCGACCTAGACTCGGTATGAACCCGGGTTTTCTTCCTTCCTTGCTTCGGCATTGCCTTTTCTTCCTAGGGGTTCCAAGCTCGAAGGTGCCCCAATCTCGACCTCCTTTTCCAAGACTTCCCAAGTGAGAAGATGCTTTGGCTGCTCCACGTCCTTCGGGGTTGGTTCCTCCATAGTTATTTTGTGTTTAACATTTCCTACAAAAAAGACAAATTGATTAGAAAACTCCTTGGCTCGAGCTCGGGTGATTGCTCCTTGAGGGTGGCTTCATGCAAGGCATCCTGTGGCATGTCACTATCTCATCACCTACATTACAAAGCTTATCTAATGAGCCCAATGCTCAGTAAGTTAATCCATAATAATAAAACATTTATGAGACCTTTATGCATATGCTGCTTTATAAAAACAATGCAATTTTGGTATCGTTCATTTCATTTCTTTTCTTTCACTTAACAGTCCAGTTAATGTGAGTAATACCTTCTAGGGGAGAGTAGGCACCATATAACTATTTATGTACATTTTGTTCATTTCACTCTTTCATTGGTTTGATCATTGCAGGTACCACGAGAGAGAGTAGACACCATTTGGCCTCCCTCGAGGCAGTCTAACTCGAGCTCCTCCCTCAATGACCTGTTGCATTTTATCATGAAAATCATGCATGGAAATCATTTTCGTATTTTTCTTAAAACCCTGATTCATGAACAATTAAAATGCATGAACAATTAAAATGCATGAACAATTAAAATCTGCACTATATACCAAGATATCATCAAAATAAACCACTATGAACTTGCCCAAGAAATCTTTAATCACTAAATGCATAAGTCTCATAAATGTGTAGAGGCATTAGATAGCCCAAAAGGCATTACTAACCATTTGAAAAGACCATACTTGGTCTTGAAAGCCGTCTTTCATTCATCCCCCTCCTACATCTAGATTTGATGGTAACTGCTTGTTAAGTCAACCTTGGAGAAATAAGTTGCCCCACTAAGCTCATCCAACATGTCTTCGAGTCTAGGAATCAAGAACCGGTACTTGATTGTTATTTGATTGATGGCTCGGTTGTCCACACACATCTGGAAGCTACCATCCTTCTTTGGAACCAATAGGGCTGGTACGGCACAAGGACTCAATGATTCCCGAATGTACCCCTTTTCTAGGAGCTCTTGCACTTGCCTTTAAAGCTCCTTGGCTTCCTCGGGATTCAGCCTATAAGATGGCCGATTAGGAAGCACCACTCCCGGTTGTAGATCGATTTGGTGTCTATGCCTCTAAGGGGTGGCAACCCTTGTGGCAACTCTTCGGGAAAAACGTCTTGGAACTCCTCTAGAAGTGTTAGGAACTTCTTGGGAACCGATTCAATTTCCTCCATCCTCTCTCGAAACATGAGCATCACAATCGGCCCTCCTTCCAAAATAGACTTCAATAATTCTTTCTTAGATATGAAGAAGTTAGATTTAGTCATACCTTCCTTCCTTGTGGTCTCATCTTTAGAATTTGATCCGGGCCAAGGGGAGCTAGCTTGATTGCTCTCCCTTGAAACTTGAAAGAGTAGTGATTTGTGTACCCTTGATGAAGGACCTGCCTATCATATTGCCACGGCCTTCCTAACATAATGTGGCTTGCACTCATCGGCACCACATCACAAAGCACTTTATCTTTGTATCCACCAATTGAAAACTCCAAGTTAACTTGTTTGGTTACCTTGATGTCTTCTTTATCGTTCAACCATCTCAACTTGTAAGGGTTCAGATGCATCATAGTCTCAAGCCCCAATTTTTCCACAAGATCCTGAGATGCTACATTTGTACAACTCCCACAATCTATGATAAGAGAGCATACCTTTCCATGAATAAGGCATCTACTATGGAATATGTTCTCACTTTGGAAATCTTCACTTCAGACTTGGGAGGATAGAACTCTTCGTATCACCATCAAAAGGGGTCCCTCTCGAGCATGGAAAATATCCTCCTCAGGTTCTTGCTCCTCTCGAGCATCTTCCAGCACTTCATCCTCGCTCACCACTTCATTGGTGTCCTCTCTAAGAATCATGACTATCTTGTTTGGACATTGAGAGGCAATATGGCCTAAGCCAAGACATTTGAAACATTTAATCTCCCTTGCTCGAGGCCGATTGCTATCATCATTAGGCTTCCCCTCGCCTTCTTTCTTTTGGGACCAAGGCTTCACAAAAGGGGGTTTCTCCTCGGCTTTAGAAAAGGGCTTGTAGGGAGGGGTGGTCTTGGTAGCAAATCGGTTAGCCACCCCCTTTCCTTTTCTCTTCACTTGGCTCTCCACTTTCATGGCAAGTTGAATGATTGCATCCATGATATCAATAGGTTGTAGTTCCACTACATCTCTAATCTCTTTGTTTAAGCCAAGCCAAAATCTTGCAATGATTTGCTCCTCGGGTTCATCTAGATCACACCGAATCCTAAGTGTTTCAAATTCGGTAAAATATTCCTCTACTAAAGGATTCCTTGTTTCGATGATTGGAGTTGGAGGAAGAGTTCTTGTTTGTAGTGGCTCGGTAAAAACCTCTTTCTCATGAAGAGTTTCATGGCCCTCCAAGTAGGAATATCATCCTCACCATCACGCCTCCTTTGGGCCTTCGAACTATCCCACCAAAGGAGGATTTTGGGGTGGAATATGGTCTCGGTTTGTGTTGTGGTTTGTTCCACTTCGAGTCATCATGCTTTAACTCCACAAGCTAGCCAAAATACTAGCAAAGTGGAAGGGTGGGAAGGGATGAATAGCTCTGATACCAAATGACAAGCTTCAAGAGTGGGAAAGGGGAATAAAAGGGGCTTCGGGTGGAAAAGGAGGGAAGAAATGGCCGAAAATGGGTAATATTAAGAAAGAGAGTTCTCGGGTTGCATACGGAGTTTGCAACAAACATTTGGAGGGGAATTTTGTTCATGAGAGAAGAGCTTAACGTCCACAAATGAGGGTAAAAGCTTTGGGGAATCGGAAGTTGTGAAGAGGGGAGTATCGGGTGCCAAAAGGGTGGTTATCAGAGAAGAAATGGGGGGTGGTCGGAAAATGTAAGGTCACCGGAGATGGAGATGAGCTAATGAGGATTACACGCTTACCCTAAGACCACGGGGGAGTGGCTGAAGATGTGTATCATGGCCTAGCTTTCCCTAGCTCGGAAGGGAAGCCAAAACCTTGGAGAACCTCTCGTATGTCGCCGGATATTACCCACCGGAAAGCCGAGTCTTGGTTGCCGGAAAAACCACAGCCAAGGGGAAAACACAAAGCACTTTTGTATTCAAACTTCCACTAGCTACGATGCTTTGTGATGGGAGAGCTTTAATCTCCCTCACATTGGAGAGAAACAACAAAATCAGATGGCTACCAAGAGCGTACCCGATTTGGTGTTTGCACTAAAAGAAAGGATGGAAAGGACCACTTAACCTTTACCCGATTTAGGGGAGACCAAGGGAGTGTGGTCAACGAAAATGGTTCCCCTTCCACCGGCTGCCATCCATGCATTCCCAAAAGCAAAAACCCATGCAAAAGATAAAACCCACACTAAACCCATGCAAACCCATACAAACCCATGAAAAACCCACAAAACCCTAAATAATTGTTTTTGCAAATTTAAAAAGGGAATAAATAAAGCTAGAAAAAGGAAGGGCCGGTCGGGTTTGTGCCATGCTCCATGGGGCCCGACCTAAGCCCGACCTAGACTCGGTATGAACCCGGGTTTTCTTCCTTCCTTGCTTCGGCATTGCCTTTTCTTCCTAGGGGTTCCAAGCTCGAAGGTGCCCCAATCTCGACCTCCTTTTCCAAGACTTCCCAAGTGAGAAGATGCTTTGGCTGCTCCACGTCCTTCGGGGTTGGTTCCTCCATAGTTATTTTGTGTTTAACATTTCCTACAAAAAAGACAAATTGATTAGAAAACTCCTTGGCTCGAGCTAGAGTGATTGCTCCTTGAGGTGTGGCTTCATGCAAGGCATCCCGTGGCATTTCACTATCTCATCACCTACATTACAAAGCTTATCTAATGAGCCTAACGATCAGTAAGTTAATCCATAATAATAAAACATTTATGAGACCTTTATGCATATGTTGCTTTATAAAAACAATGCAATTTTGGTATCGTTCATTTCATTTCTTTTCTTTCACTTAACAGTCCAGTTAATGTGAGTAATACCTTCTAGGGGAGAGTAGGCACCATTTGGTCCAACCTCTTGGGACAGCCAAACTCAAACCCCGCCCAACATATAACTATTTAAGTACATTTCGTTCATTTCACTCTCTCATTGGTTTGATCATTGAAGGTACCACAAGAGAGAGTAGACACCATTTGGCCTCCCTCGAGGCAGTCTAACTCGAGCTTCTCCCTCAACGACCTGTTTCATATTATCATGAAAGTCATGCATGGAAA
Organism: Begonia fuchsioides; assembly: GCA_003255005.1. Classification (NCBI taxonomy): domain Eukaryota; kingdom Viridiplantae; phylum Streptophyta; class Magnoliopsida; order Cucurbitales; family Begoniaceae; genus Begonia; species Begonia fuchsioides. The sequence continues at coordinate 280,572 of QAOC01041996.1, read as the reverse complement.
TCATTTTCGTATTTTTCTTAAAACCATCATTCATGAACAATTAAAATGCATGAACAATTCCAATGCATGAACATGTTAACATGCCATAAAATATATAATTCAAACATTGCAAGCATTCTAAACATGTATCTTTATTCTAACACCAAAAATGAATCAATCATCGAACAAGGCACACAAACATATCCTCAAATAAATTGAGGTCGGTGTATTGTGGATTACACCTCAAACAATCTAGAATATTGCAAAATCATAAAATCCTAATTTTTTGTAATGTAGTCCCTTTTAAGGCCAATCACATGCAACATTAACTTACCTTAAATCCTTAGCCTTATTGAAAAAACTTGATCAATATGTTGCTGCACTTGAAAACCTAAAACACAACATAATTCATTAATTTTAAAGTATCGCTTTGGTATATTATGATCTTCAATCGCTTGTAACTTTAGCTAGAATAATCCAAATAATGCGATTTAGGTGTCTGAATGATTCTTGAGATGTTTAATCCAATTCATCAGAAGACATCAAAGTAATTTGAAGCATCTAAACATACATTATATGCCTACTTCAACCGGTCATAACTTAAATTATAATTCTTGGATTGAGGCGATTCACGTTTCATTATTCTCCATAAAATGTCTATTTCAAATCATCAGAAGAGTTTTAAGTCATTTGAAAACTTGAACTTCCATTAAAATTACAAACCCTAAAACTGCCTGATTTTCTCAAAAGTTTTTGCATAATCTTGATATAAACATCACCAACATGCTTAATTAACCATTTCGAATCAATTCATTAATTTAAACATGCTCTTATGGTTAGAATTGATACCTCATAATAGGGAATATCGAAACCGAAACCCTTGAATCGTTTGTTTCCTCTTCTTTTCTCCTATTTCCTTCTAGAGTGAACTAAACTTGCTTTAAACATAAAAACTCTTCACCAAAACTTTAATCCAACAAAAGAACTTCACTTAATCTTCTAAAACCAGAGAGAATCAGGAAGCGAGCAGAAGAATTTGTGGGTTTCTCAGCTTTTCAAGAGAGTTCTTAGGGTAAAATTACCTTATTATCCAATTTGTCCATGTTAAAATTCATATTTGCCCTTACTTTTGCTTATATTTGTAAAAATATTTTAATCACACATAATTAAATTAAATAATCTAGATTATTACTAATATAATCTTCAAGATTAAATTAATTAATCATGATTAGTAAACCTTAATTACATCTTAATTATTCACTAATTACACCTTAATCATGATTAGGCACAAATCTAATGGTGACATGTGGCACTTTCTTATTGCTTCACTGCTTTAATATATAAAATCATAATTTACATTTAATAATATTTTATGATTAATATTTATTCAAATTATATCATTGATTAAGGAGGAAATCTAAGGTGGAGGTGTCATGTCCTTTAACTATGGTTAGCTTTACTAATTAATTTTGATTAGTATTAACTTAATTTTCAAGGCTATTAATACATAAAAATATATATTAAGATGTTAGGATCTTGTTCCTTCAAAAAGTTTGGGTATTACAATATGACTGGCACTCATGGGAACAACATCACATAACACCCTGTCTTTATATCCGCCCTTTATATCTTCTTTGTCATTCAGCCTCTTTAGTTTTTAGGATTCGGATGCAAGGTAGTTTCTAGTCCCAATTTATCAACAAGTTTACAAGAACAAACGTTAGTACAACTACCCCCATCAATAATTAGAGAACATACCTTCCCTTGGATAAGGCAACGGCTATGGAAGATATTTTCCCTTTGAACATCTTTATTTCGGGCTTGAGTAGTCAACACCAAACGAATCACCATCAATAATGGCCCTTCCTGTGCACAACAAGTCACTTCTTCAAGTTTATGTTCTTCTTCAGTTTTTTCCAATGTTTCATCCTCACTCACAACTTCATTAGTGTCCTCTCTAAGAACCATCACTCTACGATTTGGACATTGGAAAGCAATGTGTCCTAAACCGAGACACTTGAAGCATTTGATTTCTCTTGATCGGGGTTGGCTTACTTCAACAATTGGTTTGATGGCTCCTTCTTTTTTTTGTAGCCACAGTTTTGTAGATTGAAGCTTGTCTTCCTCTTTTGGAATGGGCTTGTAAGGAGTGGTGGTCTTGGTCGGATATCAGTTGAATACTCATTTCCCCTTTCTTTTTACTTGCCTCTCCACCTTCATGGCAAGTTTAATAACCATATCCATAGTATCCACGGGTTGTAACTCTACTATATCACAAATTTCCTTGTTTAAACCCTGTATAAATCTTTCAATAATCTATTCCTCGGGTTCTTCAAGATAACAACAAATCCAATAAGTCTCAAACTTGGTTAGATAGTCTTCAACCGAGAGATTGCATTGTTTCAAGGATTGGAGTTGAAGAAATAACTCTTGTTTGTAATGGATTGGAACCAACCGTTTTCTCATCAATAACTTCATAGCTCTCCAAGAGAGAATTTCATCATCATCATAAGGTCTTCTTTGAGGCTTTATACTATCCCACCATAAACTGGCATATCCGGTTAATTTTAGAGAAACTAACCTTAATTTCATCTTCTCTAAATAGTTATAGCAATAAAAAATCTTGTCTACTTTTTCAACCCAATTCAGAAATGAATCTCCATTGCATGAACCATTGAAAGAAGGGATTGTTACCTTAATGTTTCTTATGTCATCATCATCACGGTTAAAATGCTCACGCACATCGTAATCTCCCTTAGATTCATTGATAGCTGGACGTTTTGAAGGAAATAAGCCACCTCCGAGTTTTCTCTTTGGAAACGGGGTTGGAGGAACTTTCGTAGGAGGTGGATTAGCATCCAACCTTTGCAGCAATAACTCAAGCTTCTTATTAATCTCATCAATTTGTCCTTGAACACTAGACTCAGCTTAATCACGATATGGGGTGGCCGGGTGCATTTTGGAGCACACATTCCCGGTTGTTGTGGTGTGAAGCTCCACTTCTAGTGTTCATGACTCTAATTGCACAAAAATTAAATAATCAAAGTAGAAATTGAAGTGTGGGAAGAGATTTAAGGCTCTGATACCAAATGACATGATTCAAGTAGAAGAAAATAAGAAGAAGGAAGTAAATAAGGGAGGGGGTTCTCGGAAAGGAGGGAAACCGAGAAGGAGGGTTTATAGGCTATTTGTCGAGGTGGATTTGGATTAGAGAAATGGAAGCAGGGGCAGAAATTTGGAGGATTTTTTGGTGGATGAATGAAGAAGATAATCTACAAATTTGAGAGGATTTGAATTACGGATGAGGGAGATATGATGAAGGAAGTGGAGGTGACTCAAATCTGCCGAAAGACTGGAGATCGGAGGAATGGTCGGAAAAATGGAGGGGAAAAAGACATGGATGAAGACCTAATGAATTTCAAACTCACCCTAGTGACCACGAGAAGTGGCTGGAGCATTGCAGAATGGCCTAGCTTCTCTAGCTCAGAAGAGAAGCAAACAACCAGGAAAAAAATATTCTCAGTTGGCAGGATATGACTCACCAGTGCCGGAGGAGATTTGAGGAGCTGAGGAGAATTCACGAAAACTCAAAGTTTCTATTAACCAAAGCTGCTTACAAAAGTGGTAGGAGAGGGTTTATAACACCTCCCAAAAAGAAGAGAAAAAGATGCCAAATTGGCTGAGTCACAAAACCCTAAACAAAATGGCATATGCATGACTCTAAAATTTAAATGAAAATTAATTCTAGATATCCTTCAGCTAACCCACGAAATCTTCAAGGAAAATGGGACAACTTTACAAGGGAGAGACAGGGTTGGGACAACTTTTACGTGGGAGAGGGAGGGAAGAAATCTGCCCTTGCATTAGACCCATGAAACCCATGAAAAAACCAACTAAAAACCCACAAAACCCACTCCATACCCATGCAATACCTATGTCACACCCATCAAACCCATGTGAGAATTATTCAGCTATGAAATAAAGCTAAACCCTGAGTAAAGTTTGTAAAAACAAATGAACTTGCATGTGCGTGCGTTTAAGTGGGGTGGCTCGGTTGGCTCAAATCCTTCAAATTGGCCCATTGAGTCTTCTCGGCTGCAAAGCTTTGTGTCTCATTCATGATCTAGCCATAGGATGAGATTCTTAGGCTGCTTCCAATCCTTGGAAGAAGGTTCCATCAATGTAACTCCTCGTAAATTTTTTCCTACAAAATGAGCAAACATGTTGGATAAAAACGTGGATTGGGCTCGGGTGATGGCTCCTTGAAGCAAAGTATCCTGTGGCATGTCATTAATTATGCCATTTGGCATGAAAAATGATCCCAATACGTTCATGAAGTTGATGAATCATGTCTTACATCCATTCATAGGTAAATTTGTTGTAGTTCATTTTGATGATATATTATCTACAACAAGGGTATTACTGACCATATCTTACACTTGAAAGAAGTATTTCTAGTATTTAGGAAAGAAAAATTATATGCTAAAAAGAACAAGTGCTCTTTTGCACTGATTAAGTGGTCTTTTTGGGTTTCATTGTTAGTCAGCTAGGAGTACTGGTTGATCAAGAGAAAGTTTTTTGCAATTCAGGAGTGGCCGACGCCGATAAATGCAAACCAAGTCCGCGGCATTCATGGACTTGTAAGTTTTTATCATCGTTTGGTTAAAGATTTTAGCACTATTGCTGCCCCACTCACCGAGGTGATAAAAAAGAATGTGGTGTTTAAGTGGATGAAAGCACAGGAAGAGGCATTCCAAAAGATTAGGTAGAGGCTGACAAATCCACCTTTGTTGGCTTTACATAATTTTGAGAAACCATTTGAAGTTAAGTACGATGCTTGAGGTTGTGGGGATTTGAGCTGTCCTAATGCAAGATCGTCATCCAACTGTATATTTTCGTGAAAAGTTGGGAGGAGCGACACTTAACTATCCTTTATTTGACAAGGAGCTCTACGCACGATCATTGGAAACATCGCGAAATTATCTATTGGCATGATAATTCATCATTCACAAAAATCACGAGTCTCTTAAGTTTCTTAAAACCCACACAAGCTTAACAAACGATATGCAAGATGGATGGAATTCATAATGCCATCTCTCTACGTTATCTATTTCAAGAAAGGTAAGGAGAATGTGGTAGCTGATGCTCTTTCTCGCAAGTATGTTCTCATTTCCTCCTTAGGATCTAAACTACTTAGATTTGAGTTAGTAAAAGATACATACCCTAGTGATAATAATTTCGGAGAACTATATAGGGTTTGTGAGAAAACTAATTCTTAAGAATACTACAGACATGATGGTTTTCTTTTCAAGAAAGATAAATTATGTGTTCCTAATTGTTCGATTAAAGAAATTTTAGTGAGAGAAGAACATGGAGGAGGTCTTATGGGGAATTTGGGATAGCAAAGACCTTAGGTGTCATCCAAGAGCACTTTCACTGGCCACGTCTAAAAAGGGATGTCAAAAGGATTTCTAACAGATGTGTTACATGTAAACAAGCAAAGTCTAGAATCTAACCCAATGGCTTGTACATGCTACTACCCATCCCTAACGCTCAGTGGATCGATATTTTTATAGATTTTGTATTAGGTTTTCCTTGAAGTAAGAGAGATAATGATTTTCCTATATGGCACATTCTATTCTGTGTCACAAATCTGATGATGTGACCCATATTGCTGATTTATTTTTTTGAGAAATTTTTTGGATGCATGGGATTCCTAAGACCATCGTACCTGATAGAGATGAAAAGTTTTTAAGTTATTACTGGAAAACATTTTAGGGTATATTAGTACAAAACTTTTATTCTTCACCACTTGTCATCCATAATCTGATGGACAAACAGAAGTTGTCAATAGAACCTTGTCATCATTTCTAAAGACAAAAATTAAGAGTTGGGAATAATGTCTATCACAAGCTGAATTTAAATTGCTAAGTTTGTTCATCTACTAAGTTTTCACCTTCTAAATTGTAGATGGTTTTAATCCATTAACTCTGGATTTATCTCTTTTATCTATTTCTCAGCATGTTTGTTTAAATAGAAATAAGAAAGAAGAACTTGTGAAGCTTAATGAGACTATAAGGCAAAATATTGAGAAATGAACTGAACAATACGTGAAACACGCTAACAAAGGATAACGAAGTGTAAGTTTTGAACCAAGAGATTGGGTGTGGTTTGATTTGCACACAAAATGAATTCCAACCAAAAGCAAGTCTAAACTACTACGACTTAGAGATGGCCACTTTCAAATTCTCAAGCGCATCAATGATAATGCTTACTGTTTAGATCTTCTAGGTGAGTATAATGTTAGCACCACCTTCAATGATTTATCTCCTTTTGTTGCTTAAGATGATTTTAAGACAAATCCTTTTAAAGAATGTGGGAATGATTAGAACATCACAAAGAGTAAAGCGGAAGAACTAAATGCAACAAGCACAAGCATGAAAGAAAATATGACATGGGATTGAGTAAAGAAGTTTGGTGAAAAACTAAGCATACATTTCCAAGAACTTCTCAATTGTGACATCGTTATTATTACAGAAAACATCAAATTTAAATGCATGACATGCATTCAAGTGCACATAAGAAAAGATGGCATTGTTATGAATTAGCTTATTATGTACTTACTTTATGTATTATAATGGATTATCTATAATCTACATTGTATGTCATAATGGAAGTACATGAGAAAGTAGGTAAGAAAGTTGGTGAGAAAATCGGTGACGAAGTGGGTGAGGTTGGGAGAATAGAACTTAGGTGGGGAGAAATTCCTATAAATATGTACTAGATTTACCATTTGAAATCAAGTTGAGTTTTGAGAATAATATTGTGAGAGAACTTTTCCTTTTCAACGTGTTGTTCGGTCTTTATTGCAAGTCCAATAGTGTCATTTCTGACTTATCGAACATAATCCATTTGTTTGTGATGTCATTCATATTCAAGGTTCTTAGTCGTGTTATTGTTTCAAGTCTTAAGCTCTTTCTAAGCTAAGGTTCAAACGTCCATCGACTTTGGGTCAAGGTTCCATTTTCTATCTTTACTTTTTTTATATTCTATATTAGATCAGTGATCAATCTTTATCAGTTAAGATTGTATCATCAAGGGTTCAACGTTCAAGGGTTTATGGTTTAAAAAATCTATTGTTCAAGGTTAAGTTATCAAGGGTTTAGGATTCAAGGTTCCAGTGTTCTAGGGTTTTTTTGCTTAACATTTATTGTTCCAAGGTTCACGGTAGGTTCTCTCAGGATTTAGGCATCCAAGGTTCATGGTTTTATGGATCAGGTTTCTAGATTCTATAGTTCAATGTTCCAGGGTTCAAGGTTCCTTAGTTGTAGAGTTCAAGGTTCGAGGGTGAGAGTTCAGGGTTGACATGCCACAAGATGCCTTGTATAGAACCATGCCTCAAGGAGCCATCACCCAAGCCAAAGCTAAGGATTTTTCAAACCAATTTGCTCTTTTTGTAGGAAATGATGAGCACAAAATAATTATGGAGGAATCTACTGTGAAGGATATGGAGCAACCTAAACATCTCTTCATATGGGAAACTAGTTCAGAACCTTTGGAAATGGAGGTCGAGATCAAGTCGTCTACGAGCTTGGAACACAGTGGAGGGAAGTGCAAAGCCGAGGCAAGGGAGGAAGCCAAACCGGGTACAAGGTGGGTATAGGTCGGAGCCCATGGAGCAAGGCGCAAACCCGAGTTCAAGGTGTAGAGAGAGAATCAGATCTCTCTCTCTCTAGTTTTATTTTATGCTCTTTTACTTTTGCACAAACAATTATCTAGGGTTTTATGAGTTTGGCATGGGTTTGGAGTGGGTATCTATGTGTTTTCTCTTTTGCATGGGTTTCTACTTTTGAAGATGTGTCTCAAAAGTAACCGGTTTGGGGGGAACCCAATTTGGGGACCACTAATCCTTGGTCACCTCCAAATACGGTAAGTGTTAGGCGATCATTTCCACTCTTCCTTTTTGTGCATGCATCAAATCGGGTATGGCCTTTGGTTGCCATCCGATTGAGTTTTCCCACTCTAATTTGAGATAGGTTTAAACCCTCTTGTCACTGAAGATCGTGGTATATTTTTAGTGAATATAAAGAGTGCTTTTCATCTTCTGCCTTGGCCGGTTTTCCACCTCCAAGACTCGGCTCTCCGGTGAGTAACATCTAGCGATATCCGAGAGCGTTCTTCAAGGTTTTTTCTCCCCTTCCAAGCTAGGATGTGCTAGGCCATGCTACACAACTTCAACCACTCCGCTGTGGTCTTAGGGTAAGCTTGTAATCCATATTAGCTCTTCTCCATCTCTGCCTCTCCGGTGAGCAACATTCGGCAATATCTGAGAGCGTTGTTCAAGGTTTTTGCTCCCCTTCTTATCTAGGGTGAGCTATGCCATGCTACACGACTTCAACCACTCCCATGTTGTCTTAGGGTAAGCGTGTAATCCATATTAGCTCTTCTTCATCTCTAGGTACCTCCTATTTTCCAATCAACTACATTCCCTTTTCAGATCATTCACTTTTTAGCACCTAATACTCCCGTCTGCATATCTCCCGATTCCCAAAAGATTTTACCCTCATTTTTGGAGGTTTAGCTCCCCTCTCATTTCTTAAAAACCCCTCTGAATCTCTGTTGCAAACTTTGTACGTAACTTGAAAGCCACCTTCTCCAATAACACGCATTTTTGGCCCCTTTTCTTTGGTTATTTCTAACCCTGATAGCATTTTTGTTCCCCATTCCATACTTGAAACATATCATTTTGTATCAGAGCCATTTATCCCTTCTCACTCTTCCATTTTGCTCTTGTTTTGGCTAACTTGTTGAGTTAAAGCATGATGACTCAAAGTGGAGCAAACCGTGACCTTAACCGAGACCATACTCCACCACAAAACCCACCTTCGGCGACCCCTAACTAGGATGTATCGGAGTCTAGAATACTTGAAATATATCAAGGGTCTAGGGTTCATGAGTTCTAGGGTTTCAAGGTTTAGGGTCTAGGGTTCCAAGGTTCCAAGGTTTAGGTTCTTGGGTTCCATGGTTTTTGGTTACAAGGTTCAGGATTCAAAGGTTTAGGATTCCAAAGTTCACGGTTAAGGGTTATAAGGTTTAAGGGTTTGAACTTTAAAGTTTTAGGGTTTAGGAGATTCTATAAAAAGTTCAGCACTTAGTGTTCAAGGGTTTTGGGTTTAATGGTTCAGGGCTAAGGATTTAAGGGTTATAGGGTCAAGGGTTTAGGATTAAGGATTTTAGGGTTTTTGTTCTTGAGGTCCCAAGTTCTAGGATTTAAGATTAGTTCACGATTACAAAGTTAAGGTTTCTAGAGTTCCAAGGTTAAATGTTTATGATTTAGGGTTCGAAGGTTCAATCGTTCCTAGGTTCCATGGTTCAATTTTAAAGATTAAGGGTTTCAGGGATGAAGGTTCATAATTCAGGGTTCCAAAATTCAAGGTTTAAGGTTCATTGTTCCAAGGTTTAGGGTTCAAGGTTCAGGGTTAAGGGTTCTAGGGTTTATGGTTCCTAGGTTACATGGTTCAAAGGTTAAGAGTTTAGGGTTCTGAGTTCCATGGTTAATGTTCCATGGTTCAGGGTTCAATGATTTAAGGGTTCATGGGTTCATGGGTGAAGTGTTACAATGTTCAGGGTTCAAGGGATCATAATGTCAAGGTTTAATGTTCAGAGTTCTAAGGTTCAGGGTTCCAAGGTTGCAAGGTTTAAAGGTTTAAGGTTTAGGGTTCAGGGTTTTAGGGTTTAGGATTGTACGGTTCCACGGATCACTGTTCACTGTTCTAAGGTCAAGGGTTAAAGGGTTCAACTTTTCCAAGGTTCGGGTTCAAAGGTTCAAGATTTTGCATTTAGTGTCCACGGTTAAAGGGTTCCAGGTTTCCAGGGTTTAGAGTTAAGTGTTTTAGGATTCCATGGTACACGCTTCAAGGTTCCATGGTTCAAGATTTAGGGGTCCAAGGTTCAAGGTTCAAAGGTTCTAGGGTTCAAGGTTCAAGGTTCTATGGTTCAGGGTTCAAGGGTTTAGGGTTCATAGTTACACAGTTCCACGTTCTAGGGTTAAAAGTTCAACGGTTCTATAGTCAAGGTTCATGATTCCAGGTTTTAGGGTTTCAAGGTTTAAGGTTCATGGTTAAAGGGTTCAAGGCTCAAGGTTTATGATTCTAAGGTTCAGGGTTCAAAGTTATAAGGTTCAAGGTTCAAGAGGTTCTAGGGTCCAAAGTTCATGGTTCATTGTTCAAGGGTCTAGGCTAAGGGTTCAAGGTTTCAGAGTTCAAAGGTTTAGGATTCTAGGGTTAAATGTTATATTGTTTAGGGTTGAGGGTCTAGAGTTCCAAGGTTCCAGGGTTTGAAAGGTTTAGGGTTCCACGGTTATAGGATCTAGAGTTCATGGTTCTTGGATTCATGTGTGTAATCTTTATGGTTCCAAGATTCCAGGGTTCAAGGTTCGAGAGTTAAGGGTTCATGGTTCATCATTCAGGGTTTAAGAGTTTAGAGTTTCAGGGGTTCTAGTGTCCAAAATTTAGGGTTCATGGTTCAAGGACTCAGAGTTCAAGGGTTCAGGGTTAAGGATTCAATGGTTCAAGGGTTCAGTGTTCAGGATTCACGGGTTCAGAGTTCTAAGGTTTAGGCTACATGATTCCAAGGTTAAGGTTTCAGATTTTCAGGGTTCTATGGTATATGGTTTATTGTTTAGGGTTAAAGTTCCAAGGTTCAGGGTTCGGGATTGTAAGATTCAGGACTCAAGGTTCGATTTAGGGTTCCACGGTTGAATGTTCAAGGTTAAAGGTTCCAGGGTTTAGAGTTTTGGGTTCCAGGGTATAGGGTTCCAAGGCTTCATGGTTCCAAGGTTCCAGGGTTTAAAGGTTGAGGGTCCTGGGTTCAGGGTTTCAAGGTTAAGGGTTTAAGGGTTTCGGTTTTCCAATGGAACCCTTGAACCTTAACTGTTAACTTGGGAACCTTGTACTGTGAACCCTAGAACACTGAACCCTTGAATCATGAACACTAAACCTTAGACCTTGAAACTATGACCTCATAACCCCGAACCCTAGGACCTTGGAACTCTAGAACCTTTACCCTTAAACCCTTAAACCTTGAACCCTGGACCTTAAAATCCTAGAACCCTAAGCCAAAAAACCCTAGAACACTTGACGGTTGAACCGTGAACCCTAAACCCTTGAACCCAGAACCCTGAACTCTCGAATCCTAAACCCTTGAAATCTAAACCCTAAAAACCTACACCTTAGACCCTAAAACCCCTTGAGTCCTAAACCTTAAACCCTAGAACTTTAACCCTGAACCCTAGAACCATTAACCACTTAACCAGAAACCTAGAGCCTCAAATCCTTGAACCCTTAAAGTTGGAACCTTGAACCCTCAACTTTAGAAACCTAGAACCCTGAACTCTGAACACTAGAACTCTAAAACCCTTAAATCCTTAACCTTAAATGAATGAACCATCAACCCTTGAACCTTGAACCTATGCTTTAGACCCAAGAACCCCTTGAACCTATGCTTTAGACCCAAGAACCCCTTGACCCTTAAACCATGAGCTTGTAACCCAAAAACCCTTAAAACCTAGAACCCAAACCCTGTAACCATGAACCCTCGAACACTGAACCCTGAATCCCAAACCATGAACCTTGGAACCTTGGAACAATGGACCCTGAACCATGGACCCCAGAACCTTGGAGCGTGATACCCTCAATATCAAGAACACTAAACCTTTAACATTGGAATCCTAAAACCTTGGAACCTTGAACTCTAAACTCTGGAACCCTTCACTCTGGGCCTTGAAAATCTTAAACTGTTAAACCATAAACCCTTAAACCCTAAAACCTAAACTCTGGACCATAAAAACTCAATCTTAAAACACTAAACCATGAAACCCCAAACCCCAAACCCTAGACCCTGGAACCCTGGACCGTAGAAACCTAAAACCATGAACTCTGAACACTTGAACTTTAAACCCTTAAACGTGGAACCCTATACTCATGAACCATTAACTCTTGAACCCAAAACCTTGAACTTAGGACCCTAAAACCCTTAAACCCTAGAATACTAAAACCTGAATCCTGAACCATCCAACCTTGAACCTTGAAACATTGAACCCTAAACCCTAAACCCCAAACCCTGAACCTTGGGTTCTATGGTTTAAGGGTCCAAAGTTAAGTCCTTGAGGGTTACATCATTTAGGGTTCAAGGTTCCATGGTTATAGGGTGAAAGGTTCCATAGTTCAAGATTTTTTTTGTTCTTTTAAGGATCATGTTTAAATGTTCCAGAGTTCCAAGGTTTAGGGTTCACAGTTTCTAGGTTCCAAGTTCCCAAGGACCCAGGGTTCAGGGTGTAGGGTTCTACGATTCATTGTTCCAGGGTTCAGGGTTCATGATTCATGGTTTAGGGTTGAGGGTTCAAGGTTTCAAGGTTTCAAGGTTCCACAGTTCAAGAGTTAAGGGTTACGGTTTCCAGAGTTCAGAATTCAAGGTATAGGGTTCCAGGGTTTATGGTTTAGGCTTTCAAGGTTTAAGGTTCAAGGGTTCAGGGTTCCATGTTTGAGGGTTAAGAGTTCAAAGTTCTTAGTGTAGGACCGGTGGTTTTAAGCTAGGGGGTGAATTAGGTTAATTACAACTTTTTGTAAGTTCAATAATTTAATTATAATAACTATGTGAGTCAATTCAATTAGCAAGCACAATCAACAAACATTAAGAGTTGAGAGAGAGAGAATTTGACACCCATATGTTATTGCGGTTTGGCCAACAACTGCCTCTGTCCACGCTTCAAGGTACCTCCTTAAAGATCCTTCACTTGATTGAGCTTATGAGTATCAATCCAACCTTGACAGCTTGACTCTTCTTTCTCAAAGGGGTCACCCCTTTTTGACTCTTCTTTCTTAGAGGCATCACCACTTTACAAGTTCTCTCAAAAGTATCGTTACAAGAATTTATGGTTTCTAAACCAACTTTCTCATTCACCAAATGAATAATCAAAAGTGGATACAAGACATGAGAGAGTAAAATAGCCCAAGGATGATTTTAGCAAAGTTTTGACGTGTTTTTCTCTCTGAGAAATTGGCTCCTCCAATTGGCTTCTTATCAACTATTTATAATTTTTGCAGCTGCTCAGGCTCGGGCGGTCGACGCATATACAAGAGTGGTCAACATCAATATAGCCATTGAGACTCATAAGGAAATAGCCATTGAAATTTTTTCTCTGTAGTTTTCCCTGAGCGGTCGACATATTCGTGGAGCGGTCGACATAAGTATAGTTGATGAGGCTTTGAAGGTGCTGTGGTCGACATAGGGTCCGTCTCTGGAACTTCAAATCGGTCGACATAAGTCTTTAGCAGTCGACATAACTTTCATCTCTGGAACTTTGGCGATCGACATAAGTCTTTAGCGGTTGACATAAGTATCGTCTCTTGAACTTTGGTGGACGCCACAAGTGATCATCGGTCGACATTCAACACAATTTTTTCCATAGAACAGTCGACATAAGATGGAAGCGGTCGACACATGATCTATCTCTGGAATTGTAGCGGTCAACATAATGTGTAATCGATTGACATACGATTCGTCTCTGGAATTTGATTGGTTGACACAAGTGTTAATCGGTTGACATATCTTGTGAAAAACTGACGAAATTCTGCAACACTCAACCAACTTGTTAGACATTAATTGTACCCTTCGACGAGGGTATTTCACATGAAGTGTTAAGTCTATGAGATACATTACAACATAATTGAATTTAGCTTTCATACATAGTTAATGAATAATAAACTTAAATGATAACTATCATCAAAATAGTTGATTACTTTAAACACCTTTAAAGCCAATACTTAGTTTTTAGGTTCAAGGTTATAAGGTTTACGTTTTAAGGTTCATGGTTCAGGCTTTAAGTTTTCTAGGGTTCCAAGGATCCAGGGTCCAATGCTAAAGATTTCAAGGGTCAGGGTTTAAGGTTCCAAGGTTCTAGGTTTCACGGTTCTAGGGTTTAGGGTTCATGATTCTAGGGTTCTAGGGTTCTAAGGTTGAAGAGTCCAAAGTAAAGGGTTCCATGGTTCTAAGGTTTAGGGTTTAAGGTTCCATATTCCAGGTTTCTAGGGGTTCAAGGGTTCCAAGGTTTTAGGGTCTTAGGGTTTAGGGTTCTAAGGTTATGGGTTCTAGCGTTCAGGGTTCAGAGTTTGAGGGTTTGAGAGTTCAGAGTTCAAGTGTTTAGGGTTCATGGTTTAACGGTTCTAGGGTTCAGGGTTCGGGGTTTAGGGTCTAGGGTTTCAAGGTTCAAGGTTCCAAGCTTGATGGTTCCAAGGTTCAGGGTTCAAGGGTTCACAAATTTATGATTATAGGGTTCCAGGGTTTAAAGGTAAAGGTTACATGGTTTAGAGTTCCTGATTTAAAGGTTCTTGGGTTCTAGATTTAAGGTTAAAGGTTTCAAGGTTAAGGGTTCAAGGTTAAGGGTTCTAGTGTTCTAAAGTTCAGGATTCAAGGTTTAAGATTTATGGTTCAAGGGTCCTAGGGTTCAAAGTTTAAGGATTTAGGGTTTAGGGTTCCACTGTTTGGGGTTTTAGTCTCCAAGGTTCAAGGTTGCAAGGTCCAGGGTTTAGGTTTAAAAGGTTAAGGGATCCAAAGTTTAGGGTTTGAAAAAGTCAAGGGTTTCAGGGTTCAGAGTTCAGGGTTCTAGGGTTTAAGGTTATACAATTTAAGTTTTCTTGGGTTCAGTTCAACGATCAAGGGATTCAGGGTTCCAGGGTTTGTGGGTTCTTGGTTTTAGGGTTTAAGGTTAGGGTTTTAACATTCTAGTATTCAAGGGTTCAGAGTTGAAGATTCTCAGATTCCAATGTTTAGGGTCAGGGTTCAAGGTTCAAGGGTTTTAGGGTTTCATGGTTCCAGGGCCTAGGGATAAAGGTTCCAAGTTTCAAGGTTTAAGGTTCTATGGTTCTGTGTTTCACGGTTCTAGGGTTCAGGGTTTAGGGTTTAGGGTTCAGGGTTCCAGGTTTCTTGGGTTGAAGGGTCTAAAGTTAACAGTTTCATGGTTCTAGGGTTCAGGGATTAGGGAATAAAGTTCCATATTTTAAAGGGTTTATGGGTGCCAAGATTCTAAGGTTTTAGGGTTTAGGGTTTAGTGTTACAAAGTTTAAGTTTGTGGAATTTAGAGTTCAGAGTTTGAGGGTTTAAGGTTCAACAGTTCAGGTTCATAGTTTAAGGGTTGTAGGGTTTAGGGTTCAAGTTTCCGGGTTTAGGATTTTAAGTTGCAAGATTCTAGGGTTTATGGTTCCAAGTTCAAGGGTTTATGGTTCAGGGTTCAAGGGTACATAGTTTTTAGGATTCCAGAGTTAAAGGGTTTAGGGTTTAAGGTTACATGGTTCCAGGGTTTTGGTCTCAAGTGTTCAGGGTTCTAGGGTCCAGGATTCAGGGTTCCATGGTTAAGGGTTCAAAGTTCAAAGTTCAAAGGTTCAAGGGTCCAAAGTTAAGGGTTACTTGGTTCCAAGGGGGGTTCAATGTTTAGGGTTCTAGGGTTCAGAGTTAAAGGGTTTTTTGTTTAGAGTTCCAGAGTTTCGGGTTCCAGAGTTCCAAGGTCAAGGGTTCACGGCAGGGTTTTAAAGTTTAGGATTCTAGGGTTCATAGTTCAAGGTTTAAGGGTCCTAAGTTAAAGGGTTAAGGGGTTTAGGGTTCTATGTTCTAGGAATCCATGGTTTAGAGTTAAGGGTTCACAGTTCTAGGATTTAGGGTTTAAGGTTCAAAAGTTTCAGGATTCATGGTTCAAGCTTTCGAGGTTCAGGGTTCCAGGGTTGGTTTCAGGGTTCTAGGGTTCCAGGATCTAGGGTTCAGTATTCGAGGGTCTAGGGTTCAGTGTTTATTGGTATGGTTTTTATGATTCAAGGTTTAAGGTTTCATAGTTCTGATTCTAGGATTAAATAGTCTCAAGGTTGAACGTTCAAGGTTCAGGGTCAAGAGGTTCTAGTTTCCAAAGTTAAGGAATTAGGCGGGTCCAGGGTTTAAAGGTTCATGGTTAAGGATTAAAAGGGTTCAAGGGTTCTAGGGTTTAGTGTTCATTGTTCAGGGTTATGTGTTCAGAGTTCATGGTTCAAGGTTTCGGGTTAAGGGTTCCAACGTTAAGGGTTCTAGTGTTAAGGGTTCTAGAGTTCAGGGGTTTACAGTTCAAAGTTTAGAGTTTCAAGGTTCCATGGTTCAGGGTTCAGGGTTTTAGGGTTTAGGGTTCCACGGTTACAAGGTTCCAAGGTTACAGGTTCTCGTGTGTAGGGCTCTTGGTTCATGGTTATGGGGTTCAGAGTTTTGTTTTCCATGGTTCAAAGTTTCAAGGTTAAGGGTTAAGGGTTCAAAGATTCAAGCGTGCAAGGTTAAGAGTTAAGCTTTCTAGGGTTCAATGTTTAGGGTTCAAAGGTCCATGATTAATGATTCGAGGGGTTAAGGTTTGAGGTTTCAAGAATCCAGGATTTAAAGTTAAAGGTTCACAGTTCTAGGGTCTAAGGTTCAAGTTCTAAAGGTTCAGAGGTTCAAATGTTCAAGGTTTTAGGGTTCCAGGATCTCGAGTTTAGGGTTCCAAGGTCTAGGGTTTGGGGTTCCAAGGTTTTCATATTTCAGGGTTCAAGAGTTCAGGGTTGAGTTTCTAGGATTCAAGGGTTTCAGTGTTAAACCTTAAGGTACAAGGTTCAAGAGGTTCTAGTGTCAAAAGTTAAGGATTCAGGGTTTACGATGTAAATGTCAATGTTCAGGATTCAAATGGTTGTGACACGCTCCAAGATGCGGAGGGGTCGGGATAGGAGAAAGCAATGCAATCTGCCAATGTGAAGAATGACTAAAACCCAAACAGGGGATTGTGGCAGTTAGAACGCTAATTTCGTACAGGCTTTTGGGCTGAAAGTTTGGGGACTTAGACTTTAGGAAATGGACCAACTCTGGTCAAAATTTTAGAGTGATATCACGTGATAAACTTAAAATGGCACGGGGTGAACTTCTGGTGCACAAACAGACAAAACTGTTTTAGACAGTGCAGAAGGTTTGAGATGATCTTTGCACAACTTTCGATGTAGGTAATCTGGGAAGCCAAAAATTGACAGAAAATAACTCACGGCTGGATTACAAGTTATGAAGATTTGAAATCAGGTCGATAGAATGGGTCTGAATTGATTAATCCACTAGAGAGGTGGAGAAAGGAACGTGCACAACTTCGAATTGAAGAAATCTGGGAGTGACATGCAAAAGCAAGTATTTCTAAATGTGAATGAGGAACGCACAGCCCAAATTTTAGGACATTAGCACACGAAAAACAGAAGTTAGCACGGAGTGAACTTTTGATGCACAAAATCCACTCGGGTAAGGGAACAAAGACAATAACCACACCAAAAACAGCCAAGACCCGTAACAAAATAGGTGGAATGAGGGCTATGTGACTTCCAAGCTTACCTTGTTCCTAATCAAGTGAGGAGGAAGGTTGGAATAAAAGGTTAAGTGACTCTAGCAAAATCACCAACACCAAGACAAACCAAAACAAGGATATTACTCACCTTGAATGAAATGCCATGAGAAAGGAAAGGGTTTGAGAGCTTCAAGCTTCCAAAATTTTATCCAATTCTTTTCTGCCGTTTACAACACGTCAAGGGAGGGTTTCATACTCCCTCCAATCTTACAACAAAGTCCACAAATTGACCTAGTCTAAATAGGGATTATGAGTGAAAAGTGTAGGAGTTAGGTGGAAAATGGGTCCCACCTTAAGCTTCCCAAACACTCCACTAGTCCATGACTAAAACCCACGTCCAAACATCATCCAAAAGAAAGGCCAAGTGGGAAATTAGGGTTTCCCCTAAGTTCCAACAAGATGGGCCTTGACTTGGTTCAAACCAAACCAAAACCTAGGAAATTGCCCCAAACCGAACCACCATCCAAACAACAATTCAAGTCTAAAACTAGATACAAATTACAAGTATTTCCAAAAATTAAATATCTTCCAAGGGGACAAGCAAACCTTCATTGATGGGCCACACTTGCCAAACTTTGTGGGGCTCTAATACGTGCTCAAAGTGGATGAGGCTTTAGGCAAGGTTCGGTCCATCAATTGTTGGATAGCCCAAGGCCAATCGGTGTTGATCATTTGCATCCTTCTTGGACCAAGGGTTGGGCACTTCCTTGGGCTGCTAGCTGCTGCTCCAATGGTGGACAATGATGTAATTGAGCCTTCCTTTCCGTTGGGGCCAAACATGGCCATGGATCGGCCACCATGGGTTGGATGCTCCCGGGCCGCCCCATCTTCTGGATGCCTCTGTAATGGCATTCGTTGGCTGGGCAATTATTGTCCAAATTTTATACTCCGCCACATTCTGGAAACCTTAGGATGTTGGCCACATATTCGTAGAAGCATGCTTGGCCAAATCAGGTCCGGAAGGTGTTCAAAACAGCCGCACAAGTCCCGGAGGTCATCCTGGGCCGAAACCAAAAGTGGTGCTATCATCACCTAGGTGGTTTGGATCACCCTTCCATGTTGGCACCTACAAAATTAGCACATTTGTTAGAGAAAATATTGACTCGGCCTTGGCTTAGAAACCCGAGACCAAGTCCATGGTGCTAGAGCCTTCCGCTTCTAGATGTGCTAATCCGTGGCACATCAGGTTGCATGGTTTTGTGTAAGGGTCTAGGGTTCAGGGTTTAGGGTTTTGGGTTTTGGGTTTATTGTTAAGTGTTCCAAGGTTCAGGGTTCCATGGTTGAGGGTTCCAAAGTTCACAGTTCAAGGTTAAGGGTTTTAGGGTTGAAGGTTTCAAGGTTCCATGATTATAAGGTTACAAGTTCCCGGGTACAATGTTCTTCGTTCATGGTTATGGGGTTTAGAGTTTAGGATTCCATGGTTCCAAGGTTATAAGTTAAGAGTTATAGGTTCAGGGTTAAGAGTTCCAAGGTTAAGGTTTCTAGGGTTAAGGATTCAGCTTTATATTGTACAGGGTTTTAGAGTTCTAGTGTTAAGGGTTAAGGAGTCAAGGTTCTAGGTGTTGGCTTTAAAAGTGCTTTTAAAGCAATCAATTGTTTTTGATGATATCTATGTAAAATAAGCATGAAAGACAAAATAAACTACTTTACAATGCTTAAATTAGACTTAACCATTTATGAGAAATACCCTCTTTGAAGGGTACAATTAAAGTCTAACAATTTGTTTAAGTGCTGTAGAAATTTTAAATATATACAGTGTTTTGTGTCGACCTATAGTGTCATGTGTCGACCCTTGTAAAATCCAGAAGCTTAACCCAAAATGTTTTGTGTCGACCCACAGCGTATTGTGTCGCTTGTAAAATTCAGAAGCTTAGCCTTTCATAATTTGTGTCGACCCTTAGTGCTTTGTGTCGACCCCTGTTCAAAACAGAGGCCGAGTCTTCCAGATTGTGTCGACTCACCTATATAACTTGTGTCGACCCAAAAATGTAGTTCAGCGTGCAAATTTGTCGACCCATCCAAACTTTCTGTGTCGACCCTAGAAAAGACATTGTGTCGACCTTATCATATTTCATGTGTCGACCCGTCAAAGCTAACCACTTGTTCGTTCAAGTCTAAAGTGTCGACCCAACTTGATTTTTGTGTCGACCCAGTATTTCCAGAGACGAATCTTTTAGATTTGTGTCGACCCCAACCTACATGCGTCGACCCTAGATTTTCTAGAGACGGATCCTTCAGGGTTATGCAACCGCACAAAAGGTTGTGTCGTCCCCAAAGATTCCAGAGAAGAATTTATGTCGACCCCAACAAAAAGTTATGTCGACCGATCAGCACCAACGGACCAAAAATTCTAAACGGCTATATTTTTTATGTGTCTACCGGCTAGTGCTTGTGTCAACCCCAACAGCAAAGTGTTGACCCATTTCGGCAGTTCAGAAGCAAACTATAAATAGAGGAAGCAAGCTCATTTTGAAAGAAGAATTTTGATGAGAGAAACTTACGCCAAAGTGTTGCTAAATTCATTCTTAGACTTTTTACTCTCTCAAATCATATTACTAAACTTGTATATCATTCTTGAGATTGAGTGAGTCGATTTCTACAACCGTTCAAATTGTATTCGTTTCTACTTGAACTATCATTGTAAAAGGGGTGACGCTCCTTCAAGAAAAGTGTCAAACGTTTGATTGACACCCGTAAGTCAATCGTAGTGAAGCACAAGGTTTGAGCGGGAAAGATCTTCAAGGACGTACCTTGAAGCGCAGACGTAGGCAAGGTTTAGGTTTCAGGGTTCATGAGTAAGAGTTCACGGTTAAGGGTTTTATGATTAGGGTTCACGGTTTAGAGCTCTAGGGTTCAAGGTTAAAAGGTTCAAGGTGAAAAGTTCTAGGGTTAAAGGGTTGCTGCTGCTAGAGTTTTAAGGTCAAGGGTTTGGGGTTTCATGGTATAGGGTTCAGGGTTCCAAGGTTGATGGTTCTAGGGTTCAAGGTCCTTGATTCATGATTAAAGGGTCTAGGGTAAAGGGTTCTAGGGTTTAGGGTTCAAGGTTCCAAGGTCCCAAGGTTTAGGATTTATGATTCTAGGGTTTAAATATGGGTTCAATATTTAGACTTTTAAGGTTCAGGGTTCAAAGGATAGGGTTCATTGTTCTAGGGTTAAGGCTTCCTTGGTTCACGGTTAAAAGTTCAAGGATTCCAGAGTTCAAGATTCCAGAATTTAGAGTCCAGGGTTTAGGCTTCCAAGGTTAAGGGTTCCATGATTGAGGGTTCAAGGTTCTAGGATTCAGGGTTCTGGGGTTCGTGGTTCAAAGGTCTAGGTTCTAGAGTTCCAAGGTTAAGGGTTCTAGTGTTCCTACATCCAAGGTTCAAGGTTCCAGGTTTCCAAGGTTCCAAGTTTCCTAGGTTTAGTGTTCTAAGATTCAAGGTTCAAGGGATCTAGGGTTAAAGGGTTTCACAGTTCGAAGTTCAGTATAAAGAGTTCAAGGGTCCAAAGTTAAGGGTTCAAGGTTCAATGGTCACGGTTCAGCATTCCAAGGTTCAGGCTTCTAAGGTTTATGGTTCACGATTAAGAGTTCAGGTTTCATGGTTAAAGGTTCTAGGGTTTCATGGCTTAAGGTTAAGAGTTCTAGGGTTAAGAGTTATAGGGTTCAGGGTTTAGAGTTCCAAGGTTTAGGGGTTAAAGATTTTAAGAGTTCCTATGTCAAGGTTTCAAGTTTTCATGCTACCAGAATCATGGTTTCGAGGTTTAGGGTTCTAGGGTTCAAGTAAAACCCTAAACCCTAAAGTCTCAAGGTACTAGGGTTTATGTAACAACCCTCGTTATTGTCATTATGATTTTAAAAGGAAAGTGTTTTGAAATCTGTTATTTACGAATAGGCTTAGAGTTTTTGGAGATTAGGTCAAATCTTATCACGAATTAGCGTTTATAACCATCGTAAGAGTTAAAGTAGACTCTTGGAGTGATTTGTTACCGTTAGAATCACCCAATTCGGAGTTACGTAGAAAAAGTTATGGGCGTCGCAAGTCAGTGCACGGACGAGTGGTCGACATAAGTCACTCTCCGGAAACAAGTTCGGTCGACACAACGAACGAGCGGTCGACATAAGTCACTCTCGGGAAACAAGTTCGGTCGACATAAAAAGAAGAGCGGTCGACATAAACTACCCTCGGGAAGACACTTCGGTCGACACAAGGGTCGATCCGTCGACCGATCTGTGCAGGTCAGGTTGAAAAGTCAGCCAACACGTGGACGATTTTTATTGATGGACTTGAAAGGATTATTGATTTTGTTTGATAAAAGACATAAAAGGGGTGAGGGCTGTCATTATTC
>QAOC01041996.1:235720-258125 GCA_003255005.1 Begonia fuchsioides | reverse complement strand
TAGGAAATATAATGGAGGGAAGTGAACCGATGACCGATCAAGAAGTTAGAACAGAGGGGTGTCCAAATGATACCGTTTATTGAGCAATGACCGACGGGGAATGATGCACGACATGCACAGATGTTTTATAAAAATCTTTTGAATGTTTTGAAGATGTGATTAAAATGTATACCCTTATTTTCGTGTGATGGATTTCAAAGCTTTTGAAATGAATGTATTTAAGTTTGAACCATAGTCTTCCGCTGTAAGTTTATGCTTATGTATTTTTGATAAAAGGTGGAAATTCAAATGTTTGTTTACAAAGAAAGTATGTATGTTTTAATTTGACATTTCCCTTGTAAACTATTTTATAAGCTAAATTAGTTTCAGAAATTTAAAGAAACGAGTTTCTCAAAGTAGTAAAGTAAGTATGTAAGTTATGTATGTAGTAACGGACCGGTTCTCGGGTCATCGATAAAGTAAAGTAAAGTCAAGTAAGTCAAGTAAGAACAGCAAGTGAGCGGCTTCCTGGGAATCAGGTCGTTACAGTTTAGGCTTTAATTTTTAATGTTCTAGGATTCAGATTTTAAGGTTCATGGATTCTAGGGTTCAGGATTTAGGTGTTTAAGGTTAAGGATTCAAGGGTTAGGGTTCAGGGTTCCAGGATTTTAGGGTTCTAGAGTTCAGGGTTCAAGGATTTAGGATTCAATGGTTCTACGATTAAGTCAAAGTTTCAGGATTCCAGGGTTCAGTGCTCAAGGTTCATGGTTCTAGTGTTCTAGAATAAAATATTCATGGTTCTCTGGTTCAAGGGTGAAGGGTTCAGGGTTTTAAGGTTCCACGGTCTAAGGACTAAGTTTCCAAGGCTTTGGTGTTTGGTTTATTGTTCAGGAATTAGTGTTCCGGGTTAAGGTCTTAAGGTTTCATGGCTCAGGATTCAAGGGTTGAGGGTTCTAGTGTTCAAGGGTTTCAGAGTTCGAACTTCAAGGGGGGTTTAAGGGGTTCTAGTGTAAAAAATTTAGGTTTTAGGGTTAAAGGGTTCAACATCAAGACTCAAAGGTTCTAGGGTTCAGAATTTGAGGGTTCACGGTTTGAGGAGGGTTTTGGGTACAAGGTTTGAGGGTTATGGCATTCGGGTACCAAGGTTTAAAGGTTCAGTGTTAAGGGTTTAGGGTACCAAGGTTAAGGGTACATGGTTCAAGGTTCAAGGTTTTATGCTTTAACATTCAGAGTTTCACGATTCAAGGTTTAAGTTTTAAGGGTAAAATAGTTTACGGTTCCAAGGTTCACTTTTCAAGGGTTAAGGGTTAAGGGTTTTGAGGGTTTAAGGTTTTACGTTACAAGGTCTAGGGTTCAACAATGCAAGGTTCTAGGTTTAGGGTTACAGAGTTCAAGGCTATGGGTTCTAAAGTTCCAAAGTTCAGGGTTTAGTGTTTTGAGTTCCAAGGCTATGGATTCTAGAGTTTACGGTTAAAGGGTTCAAGGTTTAGAGTTCCACAATTTAAGGGTTCAGGGTTTTAGAGTTTCAAGGTCGAGGGCTAAGGGTTTTGATGTGCTAATAGAGAGAGAAAAGAGGGGGAAAATGGGAAAGGTTGGCTCGGGTGAAGGAAAAACAGGGTCAAATGTCTCCGGCCAGATCTCTGGCGGCATAAAAGATCACGGTAAAAGGATGAGGGAATCTGAAAAAATGCAGAAAATGGCTAGAGTGCTGGAAAAGGAGCTCTCGGAAAAGAAAGATTGGAAAGTTGTAAATGGAGGGATAATCCCGAACGGAGGAGAAGCTTTGGGGTTCACACCCTTGCTTTGGATTCCACTAGAACGTGGTTGAAGGAGTGTGGTATGGCTTAGCTAACCCAAGCTTGAGTGGTAGCCAAAACCGGAGTGGAGCTCTCGGTTGTTTCCGGATATAATAAAATGGGTCTTCATCCCTCCATGTGAACTCGAACTGATGAAGTACACGAGTGAAATGGGCTTGGCCTTCTGATGTGCTATCGGAATGGTGGTTGGGTAGATTAAGGAGAAATGGAGAGGGAAAAGAGGGGGAAAACACGAAAGGTTGGCTCGATTGAAGGAAAACCATGACCAAATGTCTCCGACCAGATCTCCGGCGGCATACAGGGTTAGAAATTGAAATTTGGACGAAAGGTGGATGGGGGTCAGAGGGTTTATGGGTCCAAAAATAACGTTAAATAGATGAGGGAATCGGAAGATATGCAGAAAATGGCTAGAGTGCTAAAAAATGAGCTCTCGGGAAAGGAATATCGGAAAGTGCTAAAAGGAGGGATAAACCCAAACGGAGGAGAAGCTTTGGGGTTCACACCCTTACCTTGGCTTCCACTAGAACGTGGTTGAAGGATTGCGGTATGGCTTAGCTAACCCAAGCTTTAATGGCAGCCAAAACCGTAGTGGAGCTCTTGGTGGTTTCCGGATGTAACTCACCTGAAAACCCGAGTCTTGGTAGGAGGAGAAACGACCAAGGAAATGAGATGCAAAATGCAATCTTTAATTTCAAACTTCACCAAGTACAAATGAGCTCTAAGTGAGCTTAAAATCATCCCAAGCTCGGAAGGGTGTGCTCCCAAAAATTAAAAAAAAAACAGCTTACCCGAAAAGGCAAAACAAGGAGGAAACAACTGAGTGGTCCTCCTAGAAGTTACCTGAAAAGGAGGCACCAAGGCTTACCATGGTCCCCCCCTTCAGCACCTCCACCTGAAGCACAAAAGAGGGTTTTCACGTGACTAACCCTTCAGCAAAATAAAAGCTTAATTCTAACAAAAATAATCCACCCTTTTTCACTCGGCAATTGTTCAACCGAAAAACTAACAAAACACTAAATGACATAAAAATTGGGTCTTCATTCCTCCATGTGAACTTGGGCTGATGAAGTACCCGAGGGAAATGGGCTTGGACTTCCCTTCTCCAGATCTTGGATGGACCATGCAATGGTTGAACCCTCGGCTAGGTTTATGTCATTTCAGGCTGCCTCCATCTCTCTTTCTCCACCTTGCTCCACGGGTATTGTGGAAAATTCCAAAATGAGAATATGTTTGGGCTGTCCTTGATCATCCAAAGTTGGCTCTTCCATTAAGGTTCCTTGCATAAATAACCCTACAAAATGAGCAAACATGTTAGCAAACTTCTTGGCTCGGGCTTGGGTTATAGGCCCTCGAGATGTCTTCTCGGTTTTTTTCTCCAATTGCAAATCATCCTCCTCGGGTTCTTGAGGATTTGACCTCAAATCCAAGGAGTTTTCTTCCTCCTCTTGTTCTTCTTGCTCATTCCCCAAATAAGGAGAAATATCTTGGACATTGAAGGTGGCCGACACTCCATACTCTCCGGGACGTTCAAGCTTGTAAGCATTTTGATTGATCTTCTCCACAATCTTGAAAGGACCATCTGCCGTTGGTAAAAGTTTTGAGGGCCTTTGCTTGGGAAATCTTTCTTTTCTATAGTGTAATCACACTAAGTCTCCCACATTGAAGTCAATGTCCTTTCTTCCTCAGTTAGCTTGTCTAGCATAATACTTATTCTTCTTGTGGAGGGCCTTACTTACCTTCTCAAGCATCTTCTTCACTTGTTCGACCTTGCTAGCCTCATTACAATTCAAAATGTCTTTGGAGGGCAACGGCACTAAGTCAAGTGGAGTTAAGGGGTTAAAACCATACACCACTTCAAATGGTGTCATTTTGGTGGCACTATGGACACTTCGGTTGTAGGCAAACTCAATGTATGGGAGTTGGACATCCCAATCTGTGAGCTTCTTGCTAACCATATTTCTAAGAAAACTCCCCAAGGTTCTATTCATCACTTCCGTTTGGCCGTTGGTTTGAGGATAGAAAGAGGTTCTAAAGAGGAGCTTGGTGCCCACCTTTCACCATAGGGTCTTCCAAAATGCGCTTACAACCTTGGTGTCCCAATTCAATACAATAGATCTTGGGATGCCGTGCAATCTAACAACCTCTCTGAAGAACAAATTGGTAATTTGGCTAGCCTTATGCGTTTTAGTGCAAGCTATAAAATGAGCCAATAAAAATGCTCTTGAAGTGCTTCTAAGGTCTTCTTCTTGCCAAAATGACTTGCCAAACCCCCACCATGAGCCTCCTTGATGAGAGTCTCTCAGATTCAGCCATGAGGGATGCAAAGTTTGCCTCCCTTGAAGAGGTAACCATCCATAAGGTAGCATCCACATTCTTGCTTCTTTAAACACCTTTGATACCATTGGCCAAAATCTTGGTCTTCCTTATAAGCATCCTTGATCCAAGCAAAACAAAAGAATTTAGTGGTAAGTTCTGTTAGGCGAACAATCCTCCTTGAGAGGGCATCGGCTACCACATTGGTTTCTCCCCTCTTGAACTTGATGATGTACGGGAACCTTTCAAGGAATTCCATCCACTTGTCATGCCTTATATTCAACTTGCCTTGGGTCTTTAGGTGTTTGAGGGCTTGATGATCCGTATGTATAGTAAATTATTTTGAGAGAAGATAATGCTGCCACACTTCAAGTGCTCGGATCACCGCATAGAACTCATTGTCATAGGTTTAGTAAGTAATCATAGCACCCTTGAGCTTCTCACTAAAGTAGGCCACGGGTCTCCCTTCTTGCATAAGAATTTCACCAATGCCTAGCCCCGAAGCATCACATTCGACCTCGAAGACCTTATTTAAATTGGGGATCATTAACACGGGTGCCTTGCACAACTTGGCCTTCATCAATTCAAAACTTTCTTGGCAACCAGGAGTCCACTCAAACTCCTTTCCCTTCTTTGTACAATCGGTCAAAGGAGCTACAATTGAACTAAACCCTTGTATGAACCTTCGGTAAAATGATGCAAGGCAATGAAAGCTCCTAACTTCTGACACACTCTTTGGAATAGGCCATTCTCGGATTGCCATAATCTTTGAGTCATCGACTTCCATGCCATCCTTAGAAATAATAAACCCGAGAAAGTGTACTCTCTCTTCACAAAAGCACACTTCTTCAAGGTTTTAGGATTCTAGGGTTCAAGGTTTAGGTTCTTTGGTTCTAGCATTAGAAGTTTAGGGTTTCTAGGTTCAGGGTTCAACATTAGGGTTCAAAGTTTTTTGGGTTCACAGTTCTAGGGTTCAAGGTTAAGAGTTCCAGGATTCCAAGGTTTCATGGTTCAGGGTTTCAGGGTTCCAAAATCAAGGGTTTGGGGTTCTAAGGGTCTAGGGTTCTAAAGGTCTAGGGTCTAGGCTTAAAGGATCCAGGGTTTAAGGTCCAAGGTTTAAAGGTTTCAGGGTTTAATGTCCAAGGTTCCAAGGTTCAAGGTTTTAATGTGGTTCTAGCATGCAAATATTACGGTTCAGGGTTCAAAATTCAAGGGTTCCAAGGTTTGGTGTTTACTATTTGAGGGTTGAGAGTTCAAGGATTTCAAGGTTAACGGTGCAAGGTTTCAAGATTTGGGCTTTAGGATTAGAAAGTTTAAGGATTCATATGTCTAGAGTTTTAAGGTTAAGGGTTTAAGGTATATAGTTCAGGGTTCCAAAGTTGACAGTTTTAGGGTTAAATGTTCATGATTTATGATCCAAGGGTCTAGGGTAAAGGGTTCCAGGGTTTAGGGTTTGAAGTTACAAGGTTCCAGGGTTGAGGATTTAGGAATTTATGGTTCTAGGTTTAAATTTCAAGGTGTAAAGGTTCAAATGTTCAACGTTTTTTATTTTAAAGTTCAAGGTTCAAGGTTAGGCTTCAAGGTTCTAGGGTTAAGGCTTCTTGGGTTTAGGGTTAAGAGTTCCATGATTCTAGGCTTCAAGATTCTAGGATCTAGAGTTCAGGGTTTAGGCTTCCATTGCTCAGGGTTAAGGGTTCTAGGATTCAAGGTTCCATGGTTCATGGATCAGCGATCTAGGGTTTAAGCATTCTAAGGTTAATGGTTCCAGTGTTCCTACATCCAAGGTTCAAGGTTCCAGGTTTCCAAGTTCCAGGTTCAAGGTCCAAGGTTTCAGGGTTTAGGGCGTCAAGGTTGAGGGTTCCAGAGTTCAGGGATCTAGAGTTGAAGGGTTTCATTGTTCGAAGTTTACTATTAAGAGTTCAAGTGTCCAAAGTTAAGGGTTAAGGATTCTAGGGTCTAATGTTCAGTTTTCATTGTTCAGTATTCCAAAGTTCAAGGTTCTAGTGCTTAGGGTTCAAGGTTAAGAGTTAGGGGTTCATGGTTCTAGAGTTTCATTGCTCAAGGTTCACTAAGGTTAAGAGTTAAAAGGTTCAGGGTTCAAAGTTCGAAGGTTCAAGAGTTCAGGATTTTAAGAGTTCCAAGGTCAAGGTTTCAAGTTTTAAAGTTTTCATGGTTCAAGGATTGATGTGCATTGGGTTCCTTTTCCTCGAGGTGCCATCACCCGAAGCTGAGCCAAAGGATTTCCTAATTTGTTTGTTCATTTTGCAGGGATCATATCTAAAGGAATATCATTTATGGAGCCCTCTTCTAATGATCAAGAGCAACCCAAGCATCTTATTTCGTGCATGGATCAAGGAGAAGAAGTGAAGTGTACCTGAGAAGATAGCATTTGGCACACATGGTTTCTAGCAATGCATGGCCCATGCAGTGTTATTCATTTACAAGCTTTGTGATATTGAAAATTAGAGTGCACTAGCATTTCTTTTGAATTCATTTTTAAAGCTCCCGATCAAACTCCGATGAGTCATATTGGAAAGGTTGGATGTTAATCCACTCTCTATGAGAGTTCCAGCTACAAAGAGAAAACTTGGAGGTGGCTTATTTGCTTCAAAACATCTAGCTATTGATGAATCTGAGGGAGACTATGATGTGCATTAGCATTTCAACCGTGATGATGACATGAGAATCATTAAGGTATCAATCCCTTCCTTTAATGGTTCTTGCAATACAGATACATTTTTGGATTGGGTTGAGAAAGTTGATAAGATCTTTGATTATTATAATTATTCCGAACGGTGTAGTCTCATTGGAACTAACATTTTATGCTAGTCTTTGATGGGATAACTTAAGGGCTCAAAGAAGGCGTGAAGGTGATGATGAAGTTCTCACGTGGAGGGTTCAAGATTTAGGCCAACCTTCACCAAAACCAGTTCATTTTTCGTTAATCCGAGAACAAATGAATTTACCTATCCTTCAATTTCAATTTCGTTTCAAGGATCATGGATTTCATGGTTTAAAGGTTTAGAGATCGGGGCAGATTTCAGGGTTAGAGATCGGGGCAGATTTCAGGGTTCTAGAGTTCAAGGTTGAGGGTTTAAGTTATAGGATTCTAGGGTTCAAGGTTTATGGTTCTAGGGTTCTAGGATCCACAATTCACGGTTCTAGGGTTCCAGTGTCCAGGGTTCAAGGTTTTAAGGTTCCAAGGTTTAAGGTCAAAGGTTCCAAGGTTTAGGGTGTTTGGTTTATTTTTTAGGGCTCAGTTATGAAGTTTAGATCTCAGGGTTTCATGGCTTAGGATTTAAGGGTTTAGGGTTCTAAGGTTCAAGGGTTTCAGGGTTCAAAGTTCAAGGTAAGGTTTAAGGGGTTGTAGTTTTTAAAATTTAGTGTTTAGGGTTCAAGGTTTAAGGGTTCATCATTCAGAATTCCATGATTCTAGGGTTCAGGGTTTTTGGGTTTTTGGGTTCTAGGTACAAGGTTCTAGGGTTAAGGGTTTTTGGTTCAAAGGTTCTTAGGTTCAGTGTTCAGGGCTAAGGGTCCCAAGGTTTCAGGTACCAGGGTTAAGAGTTCAAGAGTTCAACGGTTCAATGTTTGAGAGTTTCAATGTCAATGGCTAATGGGTTCATTGTACAAGGTTCATAGTTTCAAGAATTAGGGTTCAAGATTCGGGGTTCAATAGTCGAGGATTAAGGGTTCTAGTGTTTAAGGGATTATGGTTCAAGGTCTTTGGATTTTAGGGTTCACGGTTCTAGGTTCTTGGGTTCTAGGATACAGGGTTTCGGGTTTCAATGTTCAAGGTTCCAGATTAGGGATCATAGTTTTTGGATTCAGGGTTCTAGGGTTCAATGCTAAGAGTTCCAAGGTTCCAAGGTTTCATGGTTCTGGATTTAAGTGTTCAAAAATCAAGGGTTTAGGGTTCTAAGGGTCTAGGGTTCTAAGGGTCTAGGGTCTAGGTTTAAAGGTTCATGGGTTCAAGGTCCAAGTTTTAAAGGTTCTTGGGTTCAAGGTCCAAGGTTCTTGGGTTCAGCGTTCAAGGTTCAGGGTTTCATGCTTCAAGGATTTAGGGATTAGGGTTCTAGTGGTTTAAGGGTTCTTCGGTATGAAGCTCAAAGTTCAAGGTTTAATGTTGTTCTAATGTCCAAATATCAAAAATCAGGGTTCAAAATTCAAGAGGTTCAGTGTTCACTATTTGAGGGTTCAGGGTTTTAGGATTTAAAGGTTCACAGTGCAAGGTTCTCGGATTTAGGGTTTCAAGGTTCCAAGGTTCAAAGTTTAGTAAATAGGGTATAGGGTAAAGGGTTCCAAGGTTCACGGTTCTAAGGTTCAGGGTTCAAGGTTTTAGGGTTCTTCTTCATCCAAGGTTTCTGGGTATAGGGTCTAGGGTTCTAGGGTTCTTGGTCAAGGTTCCAAGGTTCAGGGTTCATAATTCTAGTGTTAAAGGGTTTCACGGTTTAAGAATAGGGTTCAGAGTTCTAGGGTTAGAGGGTTTCAAGGTTTAAGTTTAAGGTTTAGAGTCAAGGGGTTCAAGGTTTAAAGTTTATGGTTCAGCGTTTAGGGCTGGGGTTCAGGGTTTAGTGCAATGGTTCTAGGCTTAGGATTTATTGGTTGTAGAGTCAGGGTTCATGATTCAAGGGTTCCATGATTCATGGATCAAGGTTAAGGGTTTTATGTTTTGACAACTAAGAGTTCCTTGTTTTAGGGTTCTGTTGTTCACAGTTCATGGTTTAAAGGTTGCAAGTTCAAGGGTTAAGGGTTCAAAGTTTCAAGGTTTTGAGTTCTAGGGTTCCAAGGTTATAGGGTTCAAAGTTTCTAGATCTAGGGTTCAAGGTTCTAGGGTTCCAAGGTCTAGGGTTCCAAGGTCTAGGGTTCCAAGGTCTAGGGGTCAGGGTTCCAAGGTTCTTGGGTTCAGGGTTCCAAGATTAAGAGTTAAGGGGGTTCTAGTGTACAAGGGTTTTAATGTTTAAATTTTATAGTTCAGGGTTAAAGAGATTCTAGTGCCAAAGTTCAAGGTTTGGGTTTAAGGGTTCAGGGATCAAGATTTAGGGGTTCTAGGCTCCAGGGTTTAGGATTGAGGATTCTATGGTTTTTGTATTTTTAGGTACAAGGTTCCAGGGTTAAGGGTTTAGGGTTCCAAGGTTCTTAGGTTCAGTGTTCAAGGCTAAGGGTTTCAAGGTTTATAGTACTAGGGTTCATGGTTCAGGGTTTAGGATTAAGAGTTCAAGGTTCAGGGTTCACGGTTGAGGGTTCAGGGTTCAGGTTTCTAGGGTTTAACATTCAAGGTTCTAGGATTCAAGGTTTAAGGTTCTAGGGTTCCAAGGTAAAATAGTTGAGTGTTCCAAGGTTTACGGTTTAAGGGTTTTGAGGGTTCAATGTTTTAAGGTTACAACGTTCTAGTATTCCTGGGTTTAGGGTTAGAGAGTTCAAGGCTATGGATTCTAAGGTTTCAAGATTCATAGTTTAGGGTTCTGGGTTCTAAGGCTATGGATTCTAGGGTGCATGGTAAAAATGGTTTAGGGTTTAGAGTTCAAGATCTCAAGGGTTCGAAAGTTTCAATGCCAACGGCTAATGGGTTCATCGTACAAGGTTTACAGTTTCAAGAATCAGGGTTCGTGATTTAGGGTTCAAGAGTCCAGGATTAAGGGTTCTAGTGTGTAAGGGATAATGGTTCAAGGTCTTAGGATTCTAGGGTTTAGGGTTCAAGGTTCTTGGGTTCTAGGATTCAAGGTTTAGGGTTTCAAGGTTAAGGGTTCAAGATTAACCATCATAGTTTTCGGGTTCAGGGTTCTAGGGTTCAATGTTAAGAGTTCCAAGGTTCCAAGGTTCCATGGTTCAGGGTTTTAGGGAAATCTAGGGTTCCAAAATCTAGGGTTTAGGTTTCAAAGGGTCTAAGGTTCTAAGGGTCTAGGGTCCAGGTTTAAAGGTTCTTGGGTCTGAGGTTTAAAGGTTCTTGGGTTCAAGCTCCAAGGTTCTAGGGTTCAGTGTTGATTGTTCAAGGGTTCATGGATTAGGGTTCTAGGGGTTTAAGGGTTTTATGGTATGAAGCTCAAAGTTCAGGGTTTAATGTCATTCTAGTGTCCAAATATCAAAGTTCAGGGTTCAAAATTCAAGGGTTCTAAGGTTTAATGTTCACTATTCGAGGGTTCATGGTTCACGATGCATGGTTCTTGGATTTAGGGTTCATGGTTCCAAGGTCCAAGATTTAGTGTACGGGGTATAGGGTAAAGGGTTTCAAGGTTCACAGTTCTATGGTTCAGGGTTAGGGGTTCAAGATTTTAGGGTTCAGGGTTCAGGGTTTTAGGGTTCATGGTTCATGGGTTTACGGTTCAAGATTTAGGGTTACAAAGTTTTAAGGTTCAAGGTTTGAAGCTTCCAGGGTTAAGGGTTCATGAATATGGGTTGTAAGGTACATGGTTTGGGGTTTTGAGGGTTTAAGTTTCAAAGTTACAAAGTTCCATGGCTCTATGGTGCAAGGTTTTGTGTTTATGGTTCAAGACTTCAAAGTTCAGGGTTCCAACATTCTAGGTTTAGGGTTCAAAGGTTTAAGGTTCTAAGGTTAATGATTCAATGTTTGGGGGTCAAGGTTTAAGGTTATAGAGTTTTAGGATTTATGGTTCACGGTTCAAGGGGTCTGGGTTCATGGTTAATGGTTTAGGATTTTAGGGTTTAAGTGTTCTAGGGTTTAGGGTTAAGGCTTCAAGGTTAAAAGGTTCTAGGGTTTTAGGGTTCTAAGTTTTAGGGTTTCAAGGTTACGGGTTCGAGGTTTAAAGGTTCCATGGTTTAGGGTTTAGGGTTTATGGTTTAAGATTTCATTTTTTAGGGTTATAGTGTTCCAGGGTAACATAGTTTATCGTTAAGGGTTAAGGGTTCAGAGTTTTAGGGTTCTAGAGCTTCAAGGTTCAAGCCTCTAGGGTCTTTTGTTCAAGGTTCTAGGGTTTTAGGGTCAAGGGTTAAGGGTTCAATGGTATAGGGTTTAGGTTCCAGGGTTCAGGGTTTCAAGGTTTATGGTTTGAGGTTCCAAGGTTTAATGTTTTAGTATTTAGGCTTCCAAGGTTTAAAGTTCTACAATGATCTAGGGTTAAGAGTTCAAGGATTCAAGGTTTTGAGTTCTAGGGTTCCAAGGTTATAGGGTTCAGAGTTTCAAGGTCTAGGGTTCAGGGTTCTAGAGTTCCAAGGTCTAGGGTTTAGGGTTCCAAGGTTCTTCGGTTCAGGGTTCCAAGGTTAAGGGTTCAAGGTTCTAGGGCATAAGGGTTTTAACGTTTAAATTTTAGGGTTCATCGTTAAAGAGATTCTAGTGTCCAAAGTTCAAGGTTAGGGTTCAAGGGGTTCAAGGGTTAATGGTTTAGGATTCAGGATTCTAGGGTTTTTGGGTTTCAGGTACAAGGTTCCAAGGTTGAGGGTTTATGGTTCCAAGGTTCTTAGGTTCAGTGTTCAGGGCTAGGGGTTCCAAGGTTTAGGGTACTAGGGTTCAAGGTTCAGGGTTCAGGATTAAGGGTTCAAAGTTCAGGGTTCATTGTTTAGGGTTCAGGGTTCAAGTTTCTAGGGTTTAACATTCAAGGTTCCACGATCCAAGGTAAAACAGTTCAGGGTTCCAATATTCTAGGGTTTAGGGTTCCAACATTCTAGGGTTCAGGGTTCCAAGGTTTATGGTTCTATGGTAAACAATTCAATTTTTGGGGTTCAAGGTTTAGGGTTCTAGGATTTTAGAATTTATGGTTATGGGTTCAAGGGGTGAGGGTTCAAGGTAAATGGTTTAGGATTTTAGGGTTTAAGGGTTCTGGGGTTTAGGTTTAAGGCTTCAGGGTTAAAGGTTCTAGGGTTTCAGGGTTGCAAGTTTCAGGGTTTCAAGGTTACGAGTTTGAGGTTCAAGGGTTCGAAGGTTTAGGGTTTAAGGTTTAGGGTTCCATGTTTTAGGGTCATAGTGTTCCAGGGTTCCAAGGTTTAAGGTCTAGGGTTCCACTATTCAGAGTTCTAAGGTTAAGGGTTCCAAGGTTTTTATGGTACCAGGATTGACATGCATTGGCTTCCTTTTTCCTTGAGGTACCATCACCCGAAGCTGAGCCAAATGATTTCCTAATTTGTTTGTTCATTTTGCAGGGATCATATTTAAAGGAATATCTTTTATGGAGCCCTCTTCTAATGATTCAGAGCAACACAAGCATCTTATTTCATGGATGGATGAAGGAGAAGAAGTGAGTGTACCTGAGAAGATAATGCACCCGAGAAGATAGCATTTGGCAGAGTCAGTTTCTCGCATTGCATGGCCCATGCAGTGTTATTCATTTACAAGCTTTGTGATATTGGAAATCAGGTTGACGGTGATAAGGAGAATCATGTTCAAGGGGTATATGAGATAAAAATATTCGGAAAGGTTGGAAAATTAGAAACACGTGAATTGGTTACGATTATGAATAATTAGAATAAGAATACTCTGTTTGGGGTGTATCACACAGTGCACCGGCCATAGTGTTTGGGTTTGATTGGTGTTTGTTTGAAGTCCATTGTTTGATGGTTGCTAGGTTTATGTAAAGTAATGAAGTAAGTTGGGTTAAATATACTAAAGGACTACCTTCATGTAAGATCCGGTCGATCGTAGATGATTGGCGGTCGACACCTTGCCAAACGGTCGACCGCAAATGGGTTAACGGTCGACACCTTTCATGATTTGAATTGAAATGTCAGTAACAACCTGGAGGAATCTGATCGGTGGACGTAAAGGAAATGTTGATTTTGTTTAATTAAGAGATAAATGGAATAGTCTGCCATTTCCTTACCAGCATGACTCATTCTCCCTATTTTACTTTAAGTTATCACGTCTTGACGAGGGGAGAGTGAGATTGAGATAGAAAGAAGTGTTGTGAGGTGAAAAACTCTGAAGTTTTGGTTGAATTGATGGATAAAAATGAAGGATTTCATGTAGATTGTTACAAAATCAGTCAATTATGTACAAAGTTAGAGTTTTGGAGATTTGGTCAATATGTGTTACGAATTGGAGTTTATGTCTTTCATAAGAGTTAAAGTAGACTCTGTTAGTGATCTATATCCGTTTGAATAACTCAATTCGAAGCTATGTAGACAAAGTTATGGATGTTGCAAGTTTGTAGATGAAAATTGGGAGAGAAATTTGGACGACCGTTTCTAAGGTGAGGTCGTCCGTTTTGTAATTAGGTCGACCGGTAATGGTCGACCGGATCCCGATTTTCAGAATGCGTACTCTCTAATGTTTTTGAGCAGCGGTCGACACTTTATTTTATGCGGTCGACCGGTTATGGATTTTAAGCAATTCATACGCTCATTTTCTGGATTTGGTGTCTTCTAAGAAGTTATAGTAGACTCCTTAAGGAACGATTTGACACCTTAATCATCAGAAATGGATCAGTATCGAGGAAGTTATAGTCATTTGAAGTTGGAATAGAAAGTTAAGACTTTATGCAATTTCTGATCCTTATATGATTTATATGTTTAGGTCATTTATTGGATTAAAAAGGGACTCAAGTAGATTGATTCAAGAAAATAGCTAAGGTAAGTTAACCTTGCATGTGATTGGCCCTAAGGTGACTACATTATAAAGATTAGGATTTATGATTTTGAAATATGCTGGATTGTTTGGGGTGTAATGCACAATACACCGACCTAAATTTATTTGAAGATATGTTTGTGTGTCTTGTTTGATGATTGATTGATTATTAGTGTTAGAATAAAGATGTATGTTTAGAATGCTTGCAATGTTTGAGTTGTACATTTTATTGCATGTTTACATGCTCATGCATTTTAATTGTTCACGCATCATGGTTTTAGGAAAAATACGAAAATGATTTACATGCATGATTTTCATGATAATATGCAATGGGTCGTTGAAGGAGGAGCTCGAGTTAGACTGCCTCGAGGGAGGCCAGATGGTGTCTACTCTCTCCTGTGGTACCTTCAACGATCACATAATGAAAGAAATGAAATGAATGAAATGTACGTAAATAGTTACATGTTGGGCGGGGTTGAGTTTTGTTGTCCCAAGAGGTTAGACCAGATGGTGCCTACTCTCCCCTAGACGGTATTACCCACATTAATTGGACTGTTAAGTGAAAGAAAAGAAAATAAATGAACGAAATGTACGTAAATAGTTACATGTTGGGCGGGGTTTAGTTTGGCTATCCCAAGAGGTTGGACCAGATGGTGCCTACTCTCCCCTAGACGGTATTACCCACATTAACTGGACTATTAAGTGAAAGAAAAGAAACAAAATGAACGATACTGAAACTTCATTGTTTTTATAAAGCAGCATATGCATAAAGGTCACATAAATGTTTTATTATTATGGATTAACTTACTGAGCCTTAAGCTCACTAGTTAAGCTTTGTGATGTAGGTGACAAAGCTCGAGATGAGGAATTTAGTCCTCATCACGTGCCATGACATGTGGATGAGGCTGTTTTGGAGTGGGCTGTTTACGAAACCAAGCAACGACCAGTGAGGGATTTCAGGGTTATAGAGTCCATGGTTGAAGGTTTTAGGATTCAAGGGTTCCAGTCTTAAGGGTTTTAATTTCTAGGATTCTAGGGTTCAAAGTTCATGGTTCTAGGGTTCTAGGATCCACAATTGAAGGTCTAGGGTTCCAAGGTCAAGTGGTTCAGGGTTTTAAGGTTCCAAGGTTTAAGGTCAAAGGTTCCAAGGTTCCAAGGTTTAGGGTGTTTTGGTTTATTGTTTAGTGCTCAGTTTTCAAGTTCAGATCTCAAGGTTTCATGGCTCAGGATTCAAGGGTTTAGGGTTCTAGGGTTCAAGGGTTTCAGGGTTCAAATTTCAAGGTAAGGTTTAAGGGGTTCTAAGTTTCCAAATTCATCGATCAGGGTTTAAGGGTTCAAGACTCAAGATTTAAGGGTTCTAGGCTCCAGGGTTTAGGATTTAGGATTCCAGAGTTTTTGGGTTTCAGGTACAAGGTTCCAGGGTCAAGGGTTTATGATGTGCTAAGGGAATGGTGGTTGGGTCGGTTATGGAGAAATGGAGAGACAAAAGAGGGGAAAATTGGAAAGGTTGGTTCGGGTGAAGGAAAAATAAGGGCAAATGTCTATGGCTAGATCTCCGGCGGCATACGGGGTTTAAATCTAAAAAGGTAAATGGCAAATGGCTAGAGTGAGAGGGTTTACAGATCAAAAAATGACGGTAAATGGATTAGGTAATCAGAAGATATGCAGAAAATGGCTAGAGTGCTAAAAAAATGAGCTCTCGGGAAAGGAAGGCCGGAAAATTGTAAACGGAGGGATAAACCCGAACGGAGGAGAAGCTTTAAGGTTCTGACACGATCCAAGATGCGGAGGTGTCGGGAAGAGAGGAGATGGCAACAAACTGCCGAGAGAAAGAAAGGTAGGCAGCAACAGGGGATTGGAGCAAGGAGAACTCCAAACGAATACAGGGGCTTTAGCTAGAAATTGGAGGACTTAAACCTTTGAGAGTGGGCTAAGTTTGACCAAATTTACAGCTTAAAACACGTGCGGATCAATAAAATACACGGAGGCAAAGTTAGGTGCACAAACAGACAAAGCTGAAAGAAACAGTGCAGGGGTGTTGGGGAGACTTCTTCACAACTTCCAATTCAGGGAGTCTGGGAGGGTGGAAATTGGCAGAACTAAACTTCAACTAAGTGGTAAGAAATTTCAAGTGATTTGAGGGAAAAATCACGGGTAGATTGGAAGATATCCAGGATAGAAAATTGATGGACAGAACTGCCAGATTTCAGGAATTCGGGTAGAAAGCAGTGGAAAAAACATGCATAACTCTTGATGGGGAGGGGCTGTGGCTAAACTTAAAGAACAGATATTTCAAGCCATGAAAGAAGAACTCACAGCCATAAAATTAGGGACTTTTTTTCACGGAAAACAGAAATGGCACGAATTGGAC
The DNA here is from genome assembly GCA_003255005.1 of Begonia fuchsioides. Classification (NCBI taxonomy): domain Eukaryota; kingdom Viridiplantae; phylum Streptophyta; class Magnoliopsida; order Cucurbitales; family Begoniaceae; genus Begonia; species Begonia fuchsioides. The sequence continues at coordinate 242,134 of QAOC01041996.1, read as the reverse complement.
TTCTGTTGCACAAATTCACTCGGTTATGCACCAAAAACAGCAACCAACAACAAAGACAAACACAAATGCAAACAACAAGTGGAGGAAGGCTATGGGATTTCCAAGCTCACTTTTGTTCCTAAACAAGTGAGGAAGGAGGTTGGAATAAGGTTTAGTGATCCTAGCTAATCACCAACACCAAGACAAACAAAGAAGATTGGATATTACTCACCAAAATCCCTTCAAGCCGTGAGAAAGAGGGTTTGAGAGCTTCAAGCTTCTGCAAATTTTCCAATACTTTTCTATCTTCCAAATGCTGAGAAAGGAAGGGTAAAAACCCTCCTTCTCACGAGCTACAAAAGGTGAATGATTATCACCCATAACCCTAAGTGCTAAACCAACAACAAGGTATGGCAAATTGGGGCCCACCCTTGACTTCCATCACCAACAAGAGTGATGGTCACTAAGGTAAGGATAAAAGCATTCCCTAAGGCTTCCTAAGGATCTCCCACTTGCAGCCACGTAATTAGTTTACAACAAAAAGAAAGAGAAGGAGCTTGCATGGTTTTCACGTGAACCATGCAAGATATTATACAACTGGGTTTTCTTTCTTCAAAAGAATTAAAACGTGGACTTCTCCCATGCTCTCCCATCCTTAGACTTGTCCTCGTCCTTGCTGCATGAATGGATCATCTTCTTTAAGAATAACTTGGAGTTCCACGTGAGTTGTTGCTTGGTCTTTGTCTTGGTAAGATAGGCTATGAACTTCGGACTCTAAGTTCTCCTCTTCAATCTCCCAATGTATGCAATGCTTGGGAAGTTCTTTATCAAGAGAGGAGGGCATGTCTAGGAGGCCCTTTAGTGGCGATGAATCTCCTGCAAAATTAGCAAACATGTTAGATAATTGTCTTCCCGGCTTCGGGTGGTCGCACCCTCCGGTGGATGGCGGTTCCCGGGCACATCATCCCCTCCGGGTGAATGAGGATTTGCCCTCAAATCCAGGGGTTGCTCCTCCTCATCCTCGATTGCCTCCCCCACATATGGAGATAAGTCTTGAACATTGAACGAAGCCGATACGCCAAAGTCCCCGGGAATCTTCAACTTATAGGCATTTTTGTTGATCTTCTCGATCATTTCAAACGGTCCATCGGCTCTAGGAAGTAGTTTGGATTTTCTTTGGTTCGGAAATCTCTCCTTCCTCAAGTGCAGCCATACAAGGTCTCCCACGTCGAATTCCACATCTCTTCGGCCTCGGTTGGCATATTTAGCATAGGATTCATTTTTCTTGGCTATAGCTCTTTGTACCTTGGTATGCATGGCTTGGACTTGCTTGGCTTTTTGTGCTCCCTCCCGGTTGACTAAATCTTGGTTCGGCAATGGAATTAAATCCAATGGAGTGGACGGGTTGAAGCCATAGACAACTTCAACTGGGGAGGCTCGTGTGGCACTATGCACACTTCGATTGTAACCAAATTCCACATAGGGTAACTGCACATCCCAATCCGAGAGTCGCTTCCCGACTATGCTCCAAAGTAAAACGCCCAAAGTCCGGTTAACAACCTCCGTTTGACCATCTGTTTGGGGTTGGTAGGAGGTGCTAAATAACAATTTTGTCCCAAGCCTCCTCCATGGGGTTTGCCAAAAAGAGCTAAAAAATTTTGTGTCCCAGTCTGAGACGATGGTGGTTGGCACTCCATGAAGTCGGACAACCTCTTTGAAGAATAGATCGGCCACTTGATTAGCATCATCGGTCTTACGGCAAGCAACAAAGTGATCCATCTTGGAGAAACGGTCTACAATCACCATAATGGCTTCCTTCCCCCTAGGAGTCCGAGGCATCCCCAAAACAAAATCTAGGCTTACATCCACCCATGGTTGAGACGGCACCGGTAAAGGCATATACAACCCTTGTGGTAGGACTCGACTCTTAGCCTTTTTACACACAATGCACCTTTCTATGCACTTGTGCACGTCCTTGATCATATGGGGCCAATAGAAATGGTCTTTCAATGTTTCTAGAGTCTTCTTCTCTCCGAAGTGTCCGGCTAGACCTCCACCATGAGCTTCCTTTACTAGTGATTCTCGGAGGCTACACTTGGGGATACAAATCTGCCCTCCCTTAAAAAGGTAGCCATCCGCCAAATGATAGGTGGATTTTTCTTTGTTCACGCACTTCTCAAACCATACTTTGAAATCGGGATCCTCTCGGTAGGATTCTTTGATCCACTCAAACCCCAAAATTCGGGAGGTGAGCTCGGTAAGTAAAATAGTTCTCCTTGAGAGTGCATCGGCCACCACATTAATTTCTCCCTTCTTGTACTTGATAATATAGGGAAATCTTTCAAGAAATTCCACCCACTTAGCATGCCTTTTGCTGAGTTTCCCTTGGCTCTTAATGTGCTTCAAAGCTTCGTGGTCCGTGTGTATAATGAACTCCTTAGGAAGGAGATAATGCTGCCATATTTCGATAGTTCTTATCAGGGCATACATCTCCTTATCATATGTTGAATAATTCAAGGCCGCCCCTTTCAGTTTCTCACTAAAATAGGCCACGGGCTTTCCTTCTTGCATAAGGACACCTCCTATGCCTAGGGCCGAGGCATCACAATCGACTTCAAAGACCTTATGAAAATCCAGGAGCACTAGGAGGGGAGCATTGCAAAGAGCCTCTTTGATCCGATCAAAACTTGCTTGGCAAACCAGAGTCCACTCAAACTCCTTCCCCTTTTTTGTACAATCCGTGAGGGGTGCAACAATGCTACTAAATTCCTTGATAAATTTTCTGTAAAAGGAGGCTAATCCATGGAAGCTCCGAATGTCCGAAACACACTTCGGGATCGGCCACTCCTTTATGGCTTCAATTTTGCTTTGATCAACTTCCATCCCATCCTTGGATAATATAAAGCCTAGAAAATGCACTCTTTCTTGGACAAATGAACACTTCTTCAAATTGCCAAATAGTTGAGCATTTCTAAGTGTATCAAATAAAAGTCGTAGGTGCATCAAGTGATCCAAGTAATTTCCACTATATATCAAGATATCATCAAAGTATACGATCACAAATCTTCCCAAATAGTCCTTCAAAACATGTTTCATTAGTCTCATGAAAGTGCTAGGGGCAATAGATAGCCCAAATGGCATTACTAACCATTCATAGAGTCCATGCTTCGTTTTGAAGGCGGTTTTCCACTCATCCCCTTCCGACATCCGAATTTGATGATAACCGCTTTTGAGGTCGACCTTTGAGAAGTATGCAGCCCCACTAAGTTCGTCCAAAAGGTCTTCAAGGCGGGGAATGGGAAACCGGTACTTGATAGTTATTTGGTTAATGGCACGGCTATCTATGCACATCCGAGAAGAGCCGTCTTTCTTTGGCACCAAGAGTGTAGGAACCGCACAAGGAATAAGAGATTCCCAGATGTACCCCTTCTCCAAGAGCTCTTGTACTTGATCATCAAGCTCTTTAGCTTCCTCGGGGTTCATTCTATATGCTGGCCGGTTAGGAAGAAGCACTCCCGGTTGGAGATCAATCTGGTGCTCAATACCTCGGATTGGAGGTAAACCGATTGGCAGCTCTTCGGGGAACACGTCTCCATACTCTTCTATGAGTGCCAAAACTTCTTCCGGGGTGCCTCCTATTTCTTCCACTCTTTCCCGGAATAGGATCAACACAATTGGTGCAACTTGAAGTAACTCCCGAGAGAGCTCCCTTTTGTTAATGAACAACACCTTTTTGGAGGAGTTCTCCCTTTTCATTCTCTCATCTCTAGCTATGTCTTCGGGTGCTAGAGGTGCAAGCTTGATGTTCCGGTTTTCCCACTGGAATGAATACTCATTGGATAAACCATCATGCATGGCATGCCGATCAAATTGCCATGGTCTCCCGAGAAGAATGTGGCTTGCATCCATAGGCAATATATCACAAAACACAACATCCTTGTAACTTCCAATGGAGAACTCCACTCTTGTGCGCTTAGTCACCTTAAGGTCCCCATCATCATTCAACCATCGGAGCCTATAAGGAGTGGGATGATCCTCGGTTTTAAGCCCCAATTTTTCTACTAGCTCGGTGGAGGCTACATTTGTACAACTTCCACCATTAATGATTAAGGAGCATACTTTATCTTTGATCAAGCACCGGCTGTGAAATATGTTCTTTCTTTGGATAGAATCGGGTCGGCCATTTGTAGTGAGGGTTCTTCGAATCACCATTAAGAGGGGGCCCTCTTGTGCTCTACAAATTTCTTCCTTCGGTTCAGCCACTAAGTCTTCCTCTTCCTCCATGGGTTCATCTTCACTTACAATCTCTCGACTACTTTCAATAAGCACCATCACTCTCTTATTAGGACATTGAGCAGCAATATGTCCTAATCCAAGACATTTAAAGCACTTTATCTCTCTTGACCGTGGCTTGCTAGCATCTTCAATCGGTTTCGGAACAATGTCCTTTTTTTGTGTCCACGGCTTTGGTTGATAAGTCTTGTCTTCCTGCCTTGGAGGTTGTTTGTAAGGGTGTTAAAAACCGGAGCTGGCCGTGAGATAATTTTCTTACCCTTTCTCTTGTTTTGTCTTTCCACCCGTAGGGCCAATTGGATGGCTGCATCCATGGAGTCCACAATTGGCAGCTCCACCACATCACCAATGTCTTTATGCAGCCCTCTTAGAAACCTTGCTAGGATTTGTTCCTCAGGTTCTTCAAGATCACAACGGATCCGTAAGGTTTCAAAGTCCATCAAATACTCTTCAACCGAGAGGCTTCCTTGCTTCAAATTTTGGAGTTAAAAAAAAAATTCTTGTCTATAATGGCTAGGTACAAATCTCCTTTTCATAATCATTTTCATGGCTCTCCAAGTGCTAATTTCCTCCTCACGGTCACGTCTCCTTTGAGACCTCAAGCTGTCCCACCATAAGCTAGCATACCCGTGAAGTTCCAAGGCCACTAGTTGTAATTTAGACTTCTCCGAATAGTTATAACACTCAAAAACCTTATCCACCTTATCTACCCAAGTCAGAAATGAGTCTCCATCACAAGAGCCATTAAAAGGTTGAATGCTCACCTTTAAATGCCGTAAGTCATCCTCACGGGGTTGTCTATCTCGTGGCTCAAATTCATCCTCCGAGTCTTCCAAATCATATAGCCGACCTCGAGCACCTCCGGCTCTTCTTCCGGGAGTAACCAGGGGAGGCGGTCTAGGAGGATTTGGAGCCTCCATTCTTTGCAAGAGCATGTCCAATCTTTGGTTAATGCCATCTATTTGACTCTGAAAATCGTGCTCACGTTCTTGGGATGATGCTAGGGGTGGAGGTGGTTCACTTGTTGATGGGAGGTCTTGGCTAGGTTGCAAAACCGCCCCACTTCTAGTGGTCATGCCACAACTTTTATGTGCCATAAAAGATTATGGAATTGGAGGGCTTAAGCGTAAGGAACAAAGGAAAGAAGAGCTGTGCTCTGATACCAAATGACACGCTCCAAGATGCGGAGGTGTCGGGAAGAGAGGAGATGGCAACAAACTGCCGAGAGAAAGAAAGGTAGGCAGCAACAGGGGATTGGAGCAAGGAGAACTCCAAACGAATACAGGGGCTTTAGCTAGAAATTGGAGGACTTAAACCTTTGAGAGTGGGCTAAGTTTGACCAAATTTACAGCTTAAAACACGTGCGGATCAATAAAATACACGGAGGCAAAGTTAGGTGCACAAACAGACAAAGCTGAAAGAAACAGTGCAGGGGTGTTGGGGAGACTTCTGCACAACTTCCAATTCAGGGAGTCTGGTAGGGTGGAAATTGGCAGAACTTAACTTCAACTAAGTGGTAAGAAATTTCAAGTGGTTTGAGGGAAAAATCACTGATAGATTGGAAGATATCCAGGATAGAAAATTGATGGACAGAACTGCCAGATTTCAGGAATTCGGGTAGAAGGCAGTGGAAAAAACATGCATAACTCTTGATGGGGAGGGGCTGTGGCTAAACGTAAAGAACAGTTATTTCAATCCATGAAAGAGGAACTCACAGCCATAAAATTAGGGACTTTTGTTCAAGGAAAACAGAAATGGCACGAATTGGACTTTTGTTGCACAAATTCACTCGGGTATGCACCAAAAACAGCAACCAACAACAAAGACAAACACAAATGCAAACAACAAGTGGAGGAAGGCTATGGGATTTCCAAGCTCACTTTTGTTCCTAAACAAGTGAGGAAGGAGTTTGGAATAAGGTTTACTGATCCTAGCTAATCACCAACACCAAGACAAACAAAGAAGATTGGATATTACTCACCAAAATCCCTTGAAGCCGTGAGAAAAGAGGGTTTGAGAGCTTCAAGCTTCTGCAAATTTTCCAATACTTTTCTATCTTCCAAATGCTGAGAAAGGAAGGGTAAAAACCCTCCTTCCCACGAGCTACAAAAGGTGAATGATTATCACCCATAACCCTAAGTG
>QAOC01041996.1:200613-235364 GCA_003255005.1 Begonia fuchsioides | reverse complement strand
TCAACACCCCCACCTGAAGCTCAAAAGAGGGGTTTTCACGTGACTAACCCTTCAGCAAATAAAACCCAAGTTACTAACCCTTTAGCAAATAAAACCCTAATTCTAACAAAAAGCCACCTTTTTCCACTCGGCAATTGTTCAACCAAAAAAAACGAACAAAACACTAAATGACATAAAAAATGGGTCTTCATCCCTCCATGTGAACTTGGGCTGATGAAGTACCCGAGGGAAATGGGCTTGGACTTCCCTTCTCCAGATCTTGGATGGACCATGCAATGGTCGGACCCTCGGCTAGGTTTATGTTGTCTCAGGCCACCTCCATCTCTCTTTCTCCACCTTGCTTCGCGGGTATTGTGGAAAATTACCAAGTGAGAAGATGTTTGGGCTGTCCTTGATCATCCAAAATTGGCTCCTTCATTAAGGTTCCTTGCATAAATAACCCTACAAAATGAGCAAACATGTTAGCAAACTTCTTGGCTCGGGTTATAGGCCCTCGAGATGTTTTTTCAGTTTTTGACACAGAATGGAGGGGGTTTAGATTTAGGAAGTGGGAGAAATAGATTGGGATATATGGAAAACGATAATTCGATAATTCCAGAATCGGAACTTGAATTTGGACGGCGATAACTTGACGATAAGATGGATTTTTAGGCTGAAAATTTGAGTGGAACTTTGAGAAGACAATGGGTGATAGTCCTCCAAAAATGAAAGAAATCACGTTGATGGATCGGTCGGAATGCAATGGAACAGTAACGGTGGTCAGCAGTGGCCGGAAATTGACAACCGGCGGAAGAATTGAAATATCAAACGAAATCAACGATGGAAGAAGGAGCTTATGGACTTCAAGCTCACCCTATGTCCTTGAGGAAGGCTGGAGACTTTGAAGCAAAAAGAGAACCCCAGCTCGGAGGAGGGATGACACGCTCCAAGAGTGGTGGAGGTGTTTGGGAAATGAGAGGGATAAAGAGCCACGGCCAAAGGCCAACCAAAGAGGAAAAACCAAGAAACAATGGAGGGTGTTGGCTCTGTCACGACTTCAATTGCATACGGGCTTTAAGTCCGAAACTTAGGGGAAATTAAGTTCAAGTATTAAACTCAATCTAGTCCAAAATTTCAGACCAAACGCACGTGGGGATTTTAAGTTGGCACAGGGACACTTTTCAGTGTACAGTCAAACCCCAAAACAGTGCCCACTATGACTTGAAATGGGGTAGGTTGGTTAATGCACAACTCCCGATTGGGAAAAGCTGTGCACACGAAATTTGATAGAAAACTTCACACAAGAAGAGAGAAAGATCTCAGTCAAAAAATGGGCTGAATCACACGAGTGAAACAAAAATGGACACGGAACACAAGTTGAGGACCTTTGAGGGTTCTCGGGTGGACAGATTTGCAACAAACATACACAAATGGCCAAATGACCAGTTATGGATGAAACCTATGGGAATTCTGGAATTAACCTGAGTCCATGAAAGATGGAGGAATAAGGCTGGAGGCTGCTAGTACAACTTCACCGCCCTTGGAGATCACTTAAATCGGATATTACTCACTGATTTGGACAAACCGCCAAGAGAGAAAATGGAGCTTTAAGCTTCAAGTTTTTTTTAACAAACATTTTTTTCTTACAAAATACGTGAGGGAAGAGTTTCATACCCTCCCAACTTACAACAAAAGACAAAATTAGACACTAGCCTATTTTAGGAACTAATGAGTTGCTAAAATAGGAGTTTGATGGACATAGGGCCCACCAACAACTTGCCTCCTACTCCAGCAACTCTTGGCCCTAAACCACGACAAAGTTGCATTACAAATCACAAATTTACTTAGGAGAAAATAGGTTTTCCCTAAGTCCCAACAAGATGGAACTTGAGTTGGCCAAACCAAACCAACACCAAGTTACAACTACAACCCACAAATGATTGGTTACAACTTTAAACTACATAAAGCATATATATATATATATATATTTGTCACGTTATGACGAAGCAGCCCTCCCCTTGCTATAATATTCTCAAGCTAGAATGAAGAATGCCAAAAGAGAGCAATCCAATAGGTCACGGCTTGGTGCACCCTAGGGTATGATGCTTCGAAAGGAGGAGCCTATGGTACTTCGGTGGTTGTCACCCTCACTTGATGCTCCCATTGTAGGCAATGCTTGGGGAGCTCTTTGTCAATAGAAGTGGGAACATCTAAGAGGCCTCTTGGAGGTAATATTGTCCCTGCAAAATCAATAAACAAATTAGAAACCCGCCTTGCACGGCTGCGGGTCACCATGCCTTCCGGTGGGTGGGGATTCTCGGGCACATCAAGGGAACCCTTGAAGAACCCACGGTGGCCGGAGGAACTTTTGGTTGCCGGCTGAAAGTGGAAAATGATGAAGGGAGAGTTGAAAAGCTACTAAAATTCAAATTCCAAATTACCCTTACAATCACGCAATGGGGGAGGTTTTATCTGCTGAGAAGAGTGGGAAAAAGGGAGGGAAAATTGAGGGCCAAAGGCAAGCAACTTGCATGCTTGAAATTGAAATAAAGGAGGGAAAAATGGACCGATGAGATTGCAAGAATGTGAAAGCCACGTTATCTCGAATCTCCTCAACAAATTTTCTCTTCTTCCTTGGCCGAAAATACCCTTCTCTTAGCCAAAATTTCCTCATGAAAAACCCCATGCAAGCTTGCAAAAATAAACAAAATAAAACCTAGCCGAGAAACCCTCTCGGGTTCTCCAAATATCCAATGTAAAAGTCACATAAAATTTAAGCTAAAAATGCGATAAAATCCCTTCAATCCATGTAAATACTTGTGAGTTGAGTAGTGGAACCCTTGATCCCTTTTGCTTGGGACTCCAACTCTCCATGCAACGTGATACTTCAATCGGGTTTGGGTTCGGGATTGATTCTGGAGCTCTCGATTTTTGGTTCAAAATCCACCTTTTCTCCACGCCAAATTATCATGTGTTTTCTCCTTGTTTGATCTTTCCAAGTTGGCTTAGAAATGTATAATTCTTCAATTATTTTTCCTGTAAAATTAACAAACATATTAGAAAAATTATGAGCTCGGGCTCGGGTGATAGATCTGCTTGGCAAGCCAATCCGTGGCATGTCAGTTTTGGTCTCTGATTGCACATCAGTTTAGGGTTCCAAGGTTCTTAGTTTCAGTGTTCAGGGCTAAGGGTTCCAAGGTTTAGGGTACCAGGGTTCAAGGTTCAGGGTTTAGGATTAAGAGTTCAAGGTTCAGGGTTCACTATTCAAGGTTCAGGTTTCTAGGGTTTAATATTCAAGGTTACGGCAATCAAGGTTTAAGGTTCTAGTGTTCAAGGTAAAAAAATTCATGGTTCCAAGGTTCATGGTTTAAGGGTTTTGAGGTTTCAATGTTTTAAGGTTACATAGTTCTAGTATTCCTCGGTTGAGGGTTAAATAGTTAAAGACTATGGATTCTAAGGTTTCAAGATTCATAGTTTAGGGTTCTGTGTTCTAAGGCTATGGATTCTAGGGTGCATGGTAAAATGGTTTAGGGTTTAGAGTTCAAGAAATCGAGGGTTCGAGTGTTTCAATGTCAAGGGCTAATGGGTTCATCATACAAGGTTCACAATTTCAAGATTCAGGGTTAATGCTTAAGGCCTAATTTTTAAGGGTTCAAAATTCAAGGGTTCAAAGGTTCAGTGTTCACTATTCGAGGGTTCACGATTTTAGGATTTCAAGGTTCATGGTGCAAGGTTTTAGGGTCCATGGTTCATGGTTCATGGGTATATGGTTCAAGATTTAGGGTTCTAAAGTTTTAACGTTCCATGTTCCAAGCTTTCATGGTTTAGGGTTTGGGGTTAGGAGTTCATGATTAAGGGTTGCAAGGTACAGGGTTTGGGGTTTTGAGTGTTTAATTTTCAAGGTTACAATGTTTCATGCCTCCAAGGTGATAGGTTTTGTGTTTATGGTTCAAAGTTCAGGGTTCCAAGTAAGGTTCTATGGTTAATGATTCAATGTTTGTGGGTTAAGGTTTAGGGTTATAGGATTTTAGGATTTATGGTTCAGGGTTCAAGGTTAATTTGTTTAGGATTTTAGGGTTTAAGTGTTCTAGGGATTAAGGTTAAGGCTTCAGCGTTAAAGGGTTCTAGGGTTTGGGTTGTAATTTTTAGGGTTTCAAGGTTACGGGTTCAAGGTTTAGCATTTAGGGTTTAGGGTTCCAAGGGTAACATAGTTTATCGTTAAGGGTTAAGGGTTTAGAGTTTTAGGGTTCTAGTGCTCTAAGGTTCAAGCCTCTAGGGTCTTTGGTTCAAGGTTCTAGGGTTTCAGGGTCTAGTGTTCCAGGGTTTCAAGGTTTAAGGTCTAGGGTTCAATTATTCAGAGTTCTAAGGTTAAGGGTTCCAAGGTTCGTTGTTCAAAGTTCTAGGGTTGAAGGGTTTCATGTTTAAAAGTTCATGGTTTAGGGTTCAGTGGGTTTACGATTCAAGGGTTCTAGGGTTCTAGGTTTCCAAGGTTCGAAAGTTCAGGGTTAAGAGTGTAGAGTTTGAGGATTTAGGGTTTCAAGGATACATTGTTCTAGAGTTTTAGAGTTTCAAGTTATGGGTTCAGAGTTTCAAGATACTAAGGTTGCATGACTCAATTTTCTAGGGTCTAGGTCAAGGGATCTAGGGTAAAAGTGTCCAGGGTGATGTGCCACGGATTAGCACATCTAGAAGCGGAAGGCTCTAGCACCATGGACTTGGTCTCGGGTTTCTAAGCCAAGGCCGAGTCAATATTTTGTCTAACAAATGTGCTAATTTTGTAGGTGCCAACATGAAAAGGATGATCCAACCATCCTAGGTGATGATAGCACCATTTTTTGTTTCGGCCCAGGATGACCTCCGGGGGTTGTTCGGCTGTTTCGAACACCTTCCAGACCTTATTTAGCCAAGCATGCTTCTACAAAATTGTGTCCAACATCCTAAGATTTCCATCATGGGGCAGATCATCAATTTTGGACAAATATTACCCGGTCAACCATCTCCATTACAGAGGCATCCAGAAGGGGTGGCTATCCGAGAACAGCCTACACACCTTCCATCATGCAACCAATAGCCACGGCCTAATGGAGTCCAATGAAGAGCTGAAGGATGGAGTCCAATTTGGAGCCTCTAAGGAGTGGCCTTACACGTGAAAAGATGAAGGAAAGCATTGGCCCAAAAAGGAAGATTGTTGGTTTTATTTTGGTTTTTGAAAACCGGTTTTACTCTTCCTTGCATGGTTTGCGTGAAAACCATGCAAGTATGTTTGTCTCTCTTTTGTTGTAAGTTAGTAAACGTGGCTGCAAGTGGAAAGGTCTTAGTAAGCCTTAGGGGATGGGTTTTACCTTCCCTTAGTGACCATCACTCTTGTTAGTGATGAAAGTCAAGGGTGGGCCCCATTTACCATACATTGATGTTGGTTTAGCACTTAGGTTTGTAGGAAGCCATTATGCCCCTTTGTAGCTCGTGGGAAGGAGGGTTTTAACCTCCCTTTCTCAGCATTTTGCAGAGTAGAAAATGTTGAATGTTGACGCTTGAAGCTCTCCCCATTTTCTCTCACGGCAAAGCAAATTCAAGGTGAGTAATATCCTTGATCTTTGGTTTGTAACATTGTTGGTGCCTTGCTAGAGCCACTAAGCCCTATTCCAATCTCCCTTCCTCACTTGTTTAGGATCAAAGGCGAGTTTGGAAGTCCCATAGCTAACCTTCCATTTTGTTGTTTGCATTTGTGTTTTGTCTTTGTTGTTGGTTGCTGTTTTTTGGTGCTTACCCGAGTGAATTTGTGCAACAAAATTCCAATTCGTGCCATTTCTGTTTTCCGTGAACAAAAGTCCCCAATTTTATGGCTGTGAGTTCCTCTTTCATGGCTTGAAATAACTGCTCTTTCCGTTTAGCCATAGCCACCTCCCTTTAAAAGTTATGCTTGTGTTTTCCCACTGCTTTTTCTATCCATTAATTTTCTATCCAGTATAACTCCTAGCCTACTCATGTTTTTTCTATGAAACCACTTGCATTGTCTTCCCCTTTGATGGAAGTTATTTCCTGCTTATTTTTACGATCCCAGACTCCCTGCATTGGAAGTTGTGTAGAAGTTTCCCCATCACCCCTGCACTGTTTTCTTCCTGTTGGTCTGTTTGTGCATCTGAAAGTGTCTCTGTGTATTTTAATGTTCCGTACGTGCTTGTAAGCTGAAATTTGGGTCACACTTAGTCCACTTCCTAAAGTTTTATTTGGCTGAGTTTATTTGACTTAATCCTGTATGCATTTGGAATATTAACCGTTACACCTCACTGTTTCTGTCTTGGACTTTCTCCTTGGCAGATTACCCTTGTGTCTTCTTTCTCCCGACACTTCTCATAACCCCGAGCGTGTCACAGGGTTTCTAGGTTTAATTTCTAGGGTTCTAGGGTTCTTGGTCAGGGTTCCAAGGTTTCAAGGTTTTGGGTTCCAAGGTTAAGGATTCACAATTCTAGGGTTCAAGGGTTTCACGGTTTAAGTATAGGGTTCAGAGTTCTAGGGTTAAAGGGGTTCAAGGTTTAAGTTTAAGGTTTAGAGTTCAAGGTTTAAAGTTCATGGTTCAGGGTTTAGGGCTAGGGTTGAGGGTTTAGTGCTAGGGTTCTGGGCTTAGGATTTACTTGTTCTAGAGTCAGGGTTCATGATTTGAGGGTTCATGATTCTAGGGTTCCATGATTCAAGGATCCAGGTTAAGGGTTTTATGTTTTCACAGTTAAGGGTTCTAGGTATTATGGTTCTAGGGTTCATGGTTTAAAGGTTTCAAGGTCAAGGGTTAAGGGTTCAAGGGTATATGATTTTGGGTTCCATTGTTCATAGTTCTTGGGTTCTTGGTATAAGGGTTCCAGGGTCAAGGGTTTAGGGTTCAATGGTACAGGGTTTAGGGTTAAAAGTTCTAGGGTTCTTGGTATAAGGGTGGGTTCCAGGGTCAAGGGTTAAGGGTTCAAGGGTACATGGATTAGGGATCAAGGGTTTAGGGTTCCAAGGTTCCATGGTTTAGGGTTTGAGGTTCCAAGGTTCTAGGTTTTAGGATTTAGGCTTCTAAGGTTCAAAGTTATATAGTTGAGGGTTCAATTATCTAAGGTTCAGAGTTTCAGGATTTAAGGTTTTGAGTTCTAGGGTTCCAAGGTTATAGGGTTCAGAATTTCAAGGTCTAGGGTTCAAGGTTCTAGGGATCCAATGTTTAGGGTTAAGGGTTCCAAAGTTCTTGAGTTCAGGGTTCCAAGGTTAAAGGTTCAGGGTTCTAGGGTATAAGGGATTTAACGTTTAAATTTAGGGTTCAGGGTTCCAAAGTTCAAGGTTAGGGTTGAAGGGTTCAGGGGTCAGGCTTTAAGGGTTCAAGGCTCAAGATTTATGGGTTGTAGGCTCCAGGGTTTAGGATTTACGATTCCAAGGTTCAAGTTTGCAAGGTTAAGGGTAAAGGGTTCTACGGTTTAAGGTTAAGGGTTTATGGTTCCATGGTTCTGGGGTTCATTGGTTCTTGTTTAAAGATTAAGGGTTTGAGAGTTCAAGGTTCTTGATTTAGTGTCTGAATTTCAAGGTTTAAGATTACAGGGTTTCAAGGTTCAAGGTATTGTTTGAAGGTTCAACGTTCTAAGATTCCAAGGTTCTAAGGTTAACGGTACATGGTTTTAGGGTTCAGGATTTAGGATACAAGGTTCAAGGTTAAGGGTTTGGTGGTTCAGAGTTCTAAGGTTATGGGTTCATGGTTTTCAGGTTCAAGATTTAGAGTTCCAAGGTTCAAGGGTCTAGGGTTTAGGTTTCCATGGTTCAGGTTTCCAAAGTTATGGTTCAGGGTTTGATGGTTTCATGGTCCTAGGGTTCAGCATTTAAGGTTCCAAAGTTATGGGTTCTAGGGTTCAAGGCTAAGGGTTCTAGGGTTCCAACATTTAAGGTTTTGGCTTGCAAGGTTCAAGGTTCCATGATTAAGAGTTTTGATTGTTTATATTTTCAGGGATCAAGATTGAGTCCATAATTTTGGGTTCATGGTTAATGTTTTAAGTTTCTAGTGTTTAGGGTTCAGAGTTCTAGGTTCAAGGTTTAGGGTTAAATGGTTCTATGATTGAGGGTTCAAGGCTTCATGAATCATGGCTAAGAGTTTTGATGGTTCACTGTTTAAGGGTTTAGGTTTAAGGGTTGAAGGGTTCAGTGGTTCTAGGTTTAAGGTTCAGGGTTCAAGGGTTCAAGGGTTGAGGGTTTAAGTATTCAAGGGTTCATGAATCACTGTTCATGGTTCAAGGATTCTAGGGTTCCAGGTGTAACATCCCAATATTTAAAAACCTTTTGAAAACAACGGCAACTTTTTTTTTTTTTTTTTTGTAAATACACTTGAAATACTTGACTTGAAAATTTAGCGGAAGCATAATACTTTAAACGTTGAACTAATGAACCCATACACGTGTAAACCTCAATTTCATCAATACAGGTTAAAGGTAACTTTACGCAAAATAAAAATTTTCATTCCTTTAAAACGTTTGACATAATTGTTCAAGACTTTAACAAAAGTCTTCACCAACATCATTCAAAATATCGTACAGCATCTAATTAGTTTTGCGATAAAACATCAAATACATTAAAGGGTTTAAGGTTCTAGGGTTTAAGGGTTCAAGGGTTTTTTGTTTAGAGTTCAGGGTTTATGGTTTAATTGTTCTAGGGTTCCTTGGTTCCATTTTTAAAAGGTTCATGGTTGGGGATTTAGGGTTTCAATGTTCCAAAGTCCAAGGGTTTAGGGTTTATGGTTCCATGGTTTGAGTGTTGAGGATTCCAATGTCCAGGGGTTCTAGGGTTCCAAAGTTTTAAGTTTCAAAGTTTTGGGTTCTAAAGTTCAGAGTTCAAGGTTCAAGGGTTCTAAGGTTGAGAGTTCAAGGGTTTAAGGTTCATGGTTCAAGGGTTTTAGGGTTTGACAATTACAAGGTTCTAGGGTTTTAGTTTTCAGGATTTCATAGTTTTGTCCACGGTTCCATGGTTGAGTGTTTAGGCTTTTAAGGTTCAGGGTTTTTAAGGTTCAGGGTTCTAGGTCTAGTTGGGCTCCCAAAGTTCAGGGTTCAGAGTTCTAGGGTTCCAGTGTTCTACGTTTCAAGGTTAAGAGTTCTAGGATTCGAATGTTCTAGGGTTTAGGGTTCTTGGGTTCCAAAGTCCATAGTACATTATTCTAATGTTGTAGGGTAAAGGGTTTTAGGGTTCAGAATACTAATGTTTAGGGCTTAAGGGTTCATGGTTACATAGTTCTACGGTTTAAGGGTCCAAAGTTAATTTTTCCACAGTTCTGGGGTTTAAGGGTTAAGATTCTAGGGTTCTAAAGATTAACAATTCCACTGTTTAGGGTACAGGGTTCATGGTTCATGGTTTGACAGTTTGATGGTTCCATTTTCCATGGTTTATGGTTTAGGGTTTAAGGGTTAGGGTTGAAGGGTTCAGAGTTTCAAGGGTTCAAAGTTCAAAAGTTCAGGGTTCGAAGAATCAGAGTTTACTGTTCAAGGTTCATGATTCATGGTTCAAGGGTTCCAGTGTTCAGAGTTCAAGGGAAGGTTTAGGCTTCCAGGGTTCTGCGTCAAGGTCTATGGTTCAGAGTTCCAGTATCTGCGTCAAGTTTAAGGTTCATAATTCCAAGTTTCAAAGTTCAGGGATTGAAGGTCCAATGTTTTATGATTTAAGGTGCAGGGTACTAGGGTTCAAGGTTTCAAGGGTTCAAAGGTTCTAGTATAAAACCCAACTTTTTGATGTACAATAACATTATGTGAATATAATGTTTTATGGCTCAAGAATGAAATGTTCTAAGAAATGATGAATATGGACACAAAATTACACCTTAGAAGTAATGAATTGACGAATTGGAAACAATATTGGTATATACATGATTCTGAGGTTTTAGGGTCCTAACGAGGAGTTGATTTCTTCTAATGGAATTTAATAGATTAGTAGATGAAACTACATCAATAACAATTTCTAGATTTAAAAACGTATACAGAAAGTTATGAATCTTAGACCCCAAAGGTTGGAACAAATACTGGGTTAGAAATTTATAACAGATCAGTTTCTGTGTCACAATCATATCATGCCTTAGAAGAGCATAACTGGCAAAGTGTTCTTCTACAAAGTTGTAGTAGACATTAGGATAAGAAGATCGATAGGTAGATCAATTCTATTGAACTTGAGAGGAAGTTATGTTTATTTGAAGTTGGTAAAGGAAAACCAGACTATAGAATTATGTGAGCGATGTTCGGTATTTCATATATTTGATTATCTTAAACTGATAATCTAAAGTTTAAGTCTTCTACAAAGTTACACGAGACTCAATAAGAAAAATATGAGTTTTTCAATTATTGAAATTCGAGTTGTGTAACGAAAGTTATGAAAATTTTAATAGGGGTCACCCCTTGAAACTCTCAGGTTTGATTAGGGTTCTAGGGTTTATAGTTCCATGGTTTCAGGTTCCAAGGTTCATGGTTTAGGGTTTCAATGGTTTGGGTTAGAAGTTCATGGGTTCCATGGTTTATTGTTAAATGTTGCATGGTTTGAAGAATTCAGGATTAAGGGTTTCACGGTTCCAGGGTTTAGGGTTCTGAGTTTTTAGGGTTTAGGGTTTATCGTTTCGAGGGTTTAGGTTTCAACGTTACAAGGTTCCAAGTATCCAGGGTTTAGAGTTTCTAAGGTTTAGGGTTTCAAGGTTACACGGTTTCAGGGTTCCAGAGTTTTAAGTTAAGGATTTGGAGTTTTAGGGTTATAGGGTTGCATGATTCAAGATTCTATGGTCAATGGTTAAGGGTCTATGGTTTCACGTAGAGCTGGCAATCGAGCCGGCTAGAGCCGGGGGAAGGCCGGCTCATCGAGCCAGACGAGCCAAACGAGCCGAGCCTTTCGAGCCTGTCGAGCCTATTCGAGCTGGCTCTATCGATCTTTTTTAAAAAAAATTTGGCTCGAGCCGGCTAGCGAGCCTCGAGCCTAAACGAGCGATCCGATCCGAGCCAGTCAAGCCTAAACGAGCCGAGCCAAACGAGCCAAACAAGAAAAAAAAAATTCGTATATTGAAGTTGTATAACTTTTCGATATTATGTAATGACCAATTTATGCATATTGTTTTCTTCAAGCCAAAAAAAAATTGCATGATAACATTTGTATGTATCGCCTCCATTACGCAAAAGAAACACGAAAACAATACATCGAATAAACAATACACTAAAAGCATCTAATTTGTTAACAATTCGCAAAAGAGTTAACAATTAATCCAATTTGAAAGCATTCATTGTGCCATTAAAAAGTAAAATATGTTACAAAAAGTTGTTTAATTGTTTGAAAAGAGTACAAAAGAACGAACCTACTCCATAGGGGTATCATCCGATGGAGGTGGAGCAGCTGTGGGTGAGGGTGCCGGCGAAGTACAAAAAATTCCAGCCCATTGTCGGTTTTGTGCCTCGTCGAACCACCGATCCAATGTTGCGAGGCGGACATCCATCGTGTCAAGCCGTCGGTGGACTCTCTCAAATGAATTCTCCATTAAAAGCTTGACGTCTTCCAAAGATGCCTCGATCCGGCGGGTTGTCGAAGGACGACTAGCTGCTGCAGCGCGTTGTTCTTGGTCGTACTCAGCCCCCTCGTGCTGGAGGGCCTGTGATGTTGAGCCCGGATGATCGCCTTTGAAGATCCACTCACCGTCCGTGTTTTCCACAATACCCATTCTTGCAAGGGTAGATGTCGAATATGTGTCGACTCTCCTAACCGGTACAAGTGTCTCGGAGGGAGGAAATGACACACCGTTTTCGTGGAAAATTTTTGTCAACAAAAGGTTGAACGGCATTGACTTGGACGAGTTTTCGAAAAGATCAATCATCCTTTTTAAAATTACATAACCAACGTTAAAGTTGGTTCCAGTGAAAATGTTATAAAGTACGTGCAAATCCATTCCACTCACATGATCCCTATGACCATCCCTAGGTAGGAGGTTATAGGAGATCATGTGGTGGACAAGACGAGCCGTGACAAAATGGTTATAGGTGTCGACTCTCCGTTTATAATAAATATAAACATCTAACCTCCTAAACCGTATGTAAACTCGATGCAAGTCATTTTTCAGCTGAATTTATAGTTACCTAAGTTTACGGTCGACACCTGAGATTTTTTGGTCGACACCTATCGAGCGGGATGTATCTGCGGTCGTCCCCTTAGCGATGCTGCGGTCGAAACCTATGCTGGTTTCTGTCTCCAGAAAATCGGCGATGAGTTATTTCGAAACGGAGGTGGTTCCGTGGTTTGTAGAGTAAAGAGCAAGGGAAGTGATACGTACCACTATGTTTTAACTCGACGAGGGCGTCAGAAAGTGTCGTTGGACGTTTGAATGGCTCGTGCGGTCGACACTTGGATTTCGTTAACTTAAGACAAAACCCTCGCCGCTAGGGTTTTAAGTCGAAGCTCTGGTCGAATTGCGGTCGACACCTTTACCTTCGGTCGACCCCTACAACGCGCTCGATGGATATGCGGTCGACACATTAAATAGCGGTCGACTCCATAAAACTCTCTGGACGGAGTTGCGGTTGACCGCGTATAATATGGTCGAACCCTTTTTCACTCTGGAATACACTGCGGTCGACACATTAAATGGCGGTCAACTCCATAAAACTCTCTCGACGGAGATGCGGTCGACCCCGTATAGTACGGTCGACCCATTTTTCACTCTGGAATGCGCTGCGATCGACACATTAAATGGCGGTCGACTCCATAAAACTCTCTAGACGGAGATACGGTCGACCCAGTATAGTACGGTTGACCCCTTTTTCACTCTGGAATGCGCTACGGTCGACACATTAAATGGTGGTCGACTCCATAAAACTCTCTGGACAGAGATGCGATCGACCTAGTATAATACGGTCGACACCTTTTTCACGCTGGAATGAGCTACGGTCGACACATTAAATGGCGGTCGACTCCATAAAACTCTCTGGACGGAGATGCGGTCGACCCCGTATAATACGGTCGACGCCTTTTTCATGCTGGAATGAGCTGCGGTCGACACCGTATACTCCCGGTCGACAACGTCAACGTACTTTATAATGCGAGGTCGGCACCTTCGTATACCTGCGGTTGACACCAAACGTAGTCCGGTCAACACTCATTGTATTTGCGGTCGACACTTAGATATATTTCATGCAGACGAATAAGATTAACTGAAAGAATGGAAATTTGGTGACATTAGAAAAGTGAGTAACAGAAAGAACAAATGTTAATGTTTATAAATTACAACGAAAGACAGATGTACGGGATACACGAAATGAAAAAGATCTTCGACTCGTCGCCAGAACATAACAGCTACTCTTCGAATTCCAAGTTCTTGAAATCCTCTTCCAGTTCGTCCACTCGTTGTTGGTCCCTCCAGACTGCGTCGCTCCAATCCTTCATGCAAATGAGTGCCTCCACAAGCTCCGGTGCCAGACTTGCGCGTCGATCGTCGTATACGCGTCCACCTGTACTAAAAGCCGACTCGGAAGTTATAGTTGAAACAGGCGGTGTTAGTAAATCCTGTGTCATTTTAGCGAGAACGGGATACATGGCTGCGTTGGTTCTCCACCAACTCAAAATGTCGAAGGCCTCGTCTTGAGCAATTGGAACTTGATTTTCCAGATACACGTCGAGTTCACTCTTATCGAAAGCAAACGAATGTACGTCGCTTTCTAGTTGGGCGTCAATGGCATCGATAGCATTTAGTGGTATTCCGAAACTAGAACTACCATCGGACGTTGATGCCACATTGGAGGAACTATGAGTTCTTGCCCTGGAAAATCTAATTTGGTAAGTCTCAAACAAGCTAGTAAGGTCTCTATGCAATGTGTTAGGATTGCATACGGGGGCGAAACCTAGGTTCTCCGAAATTTTATCGAGCATCAACTTCGTGCCCTTGATTTTATATTTCGGATGCATAATACTAGCAAATGAAAAAATTGGAGGTACTTGAAGCCAATATTTGTGAAATTTAAATTCCATTGAAGTTACGATTTCATTAAATGCATCAATTTTTTTTATATCTTTCAAAGGTAGAAGTCAATCTTATGAACCACAGAAGCACTAGATGCGTAGTCGGATAATAAATTCCCGAGCATTCTTTGGTGGCTTCCAAAAATGGTTGCAAAAAGTGAAGAAATAGATTAGCCATATCACAACTACAAATATCCAAAGTAAGACATTGTGTCTTTTGACTAATAAAATCACAAATGACGTTCCAATATGGTTTAGCATTTTCTAACATTAGATATGTTGAGTTCCATCGAGTTGAAACATCGGTTTTTAGTTTTCGAGGTTTCAGGTTTGCCGCTTTGCAAAATTCTCGATACTCTTGTTGTCGGGCGTTAGACGAAGAAATAAAAGAAATTGCACCCCTGATTGCATCAATATGTGGAGAAACAAATTGCATGTCATCTTTAACAATCAAATTTAAAATATGGCAAACACACCGCATATGAAAAAGGGATGAATGACTACTATCGAATTGAAAATATTTTCTAAATTGATTAACACAAACATCATTAGCGGAAGTATTATCTAAGGTAATACTGAAAATTCGATCTCTTATGTTGTATTCTTGTAAAATACCAACAATGTATCGATAAATTGTGATACCACTATGAGGGTATTCACAACTCCGAAAACCTAAAATTCGTTTATTAAGTTGCCAATTCGCATCAATGAAATGCGAAGTACAATTTTATTATGTCGCCTCGCAATGTACTACGAGGAATTCGCTTAAAACTTGGATTAATGAATTCTTGTATAAATTCTATGGTTCCCTCGTGATCAAAGATTGAGAGAGGTAACTCTCGCTGTGCCACAAATTTTGCAGCACCTTCTCGCATTCTATCATGCGAATAAACAAAATTTCCAGTTCCAAGAGCGTTTAATTGAGATTGCATACAATCTTTGATATGCAGTTGCTCGTGATTTTTTTTGTAATGCCGATTCATTGTGCTAGTTGTTGATTCATAAGCATAATGTTTGGCACAATATTTACATTGTGCCCTATTTTCTATTGTCGTTCCTATTTTCACTTCTATTATTTGAAAATGTTTCCATATTTCCAACATTTTCGATTTCTTTACTCGAGGGCCAGACGTGGATGCTTGTGCAGATGTGTGTGTTAATCCGACAAAAAGAGCCGGCTTCATAGGTGCAACTTCTTGCACCTCGTAGTCGGAAGACGGAAACGTTTCAAATTCTACTTATTTCGGCGGTGAATCCATAATAAATAATGACTATTTTGAAAACAAAAAATCTACTTAATACCGTTCACCGATTTGTTGCAGCTTGTTAATTGCAGTAGAACGATGCTTGAAGGCTATAGAGTGATTTGCACAAGAGAGTTTACGTAAAACATTTATCAGCTAACCTCTACAATTTATAGAATTCATGCATAACAGCTACATGCGGTCGACCTTCAGTTTTAAAATGGTCGACCTTACGTTACAGTTGCATATGGAAGTTATAGCCGTTACATTATAACGGTCGCCCCTCTTTATAAAAACGGTCGACCTTTATACAACTACCGGTCGACCTTTTTTTATACGCGGTCGACACTTTCACAACAATCATGCATATTGCGGTCGACATTTAATTAGTGGTCGACACTTAAAAATGTTCTGGAACGTATAGCGGTCGACACCTTATTTTGCGGTCGGCCATCCAAATTTACATATGCATTAAGTGTCGACCGCGTGTATACTAAGTGTCGACCGCAATACAAGTGGTCCGAGCCAACCGAGCCAGCTCTCGAGCTGGCTTTCGAGCCAGATCGGTTGGCTCGGTATTTCCGAGCCCACGAGCCAACTTGAACGAGTTGCACTCTCGGGCTCGGATCGAGCTTTTGCTCGAGCCGCTACAGTGCCGAGCTAAACGAGCGAGCCAGTGTTTGCCAGCACTAGTTTCAGGTTTAGGGTTTCAGGGTTCAGGGTTTAGGGTTCTTGGTTCCAAGGTTGAATGGTTCAGAGTTTAATGTTTTAGAGTTCAAGAATTTATGGGTTCAGGGTTCAAAGTTCTAGGGTTCATGGGTTTCAGTGATAAAGTTTAAGGTTCAGGGTTCAAGGGTTTCTAGAGTTTAATGTTTAGGGCTAGGGTTCATGGCTCAGGATTCAAGGGTTCTTGGGTCAAGGGTTGACGATTCCAGGGTTCAGCATTTCAGGGTTCCAAGATTCAATGTTCAAGGTTCAAGGTTACAAGTTTTAAGGTTAGGAGTTTCGAGTTCCAAGGTTCCAGGCTTTAGGGTGTTACGTTTAAAGTTCTAGGGTTCATGGTCTAATGTTCCAGAGTTCCAGGGTCTAGCGTTAAGGGTTCTAGAGTTCAGGGTTCAGTGATCTTGGTTTAAGAGTTCCAGGGTTCGAGGTTTTCAGTGCTAGGGTTCCAATGTTGTATGGTTTAGAGTTCCACGGTTTTAGCATTCCAAGGTACAAGAATCTTTGTTTTGAGAGTTTAAAGTTTCAAGGTTACAAGGTTTTAGTTTTCATCATTAGGTTCACCTTCTTTCTTTTGGATCCAAGCTTCACATAAGGGGGCTTTTCCTCGACCTTAGAAAAGGGCTTGTAAGGAGGGGTAGTTTTGGGAACAAATCAATTAACCACCCCCTTTCCCTTCCTCTTCACTTGCCTTACCACTTTCATTGCAAGTTAAATGACCGCATCCATGTTATCAATCGGTTGTAGCTCCATTATGTCTCCAATCTTCTTGTTTAAACCTCTTAATAACCTTGCAATGATTTGTTTCTCAGGTTCATTTAGATCACAACAAATCCTAAGGTTCTCAAATTTGGCCAAATACTCCTCCATCGAGAGGGTTCCTTGTTTCAATGTTTGGAGTTGGAGGAATAATTCTTGTTTGTAGTGGGTTAGTTCAAACCTCTTTCTTATGAAGGGTTTCATGGCTATCCAAGTAGGAATATCATCCTCACCATCTCCCCTCCTTTGGGCCTTCAAACTATCCCACCATAGACTCGCATAACCAATTAACTCCAAAGAAACCAATTGTAATTTCAACAGTTCCGAGTAGTTGTAACATTCTAACATTTTATTTACTTTCTCAACCCAATCAATAAACGCATCACCATTCCATGATCCATTAAAGGGTGGAATTGTTACCATGATATTTTTCATCTCAACTTCACGGTTGGGTTGGTCATTGTAACCGAACTCTTCATCGGAGTCCTCGATTGCTTGATGTCAGGGCCTCCTCATGCTAGACTCCGATACATCCGGGTTATGGGTCGCCGGAGGTGGGTTTTGTGGTGGAATATGGTCATGGTTAGGGTTATGGTTGGCTCCACTTTTAGTCATCATGACTTAAATCAACAAGTTAGCCAAAACAAGAGAAAAAGGGAAGAGTGGGAAGGGATGAATGGCTCTGATACCCAATGATATGCTTCAAGAATGGAATGAGGAGCAAAATAGCTATTAGGTGAGAAATAAGCAAAGAAAAAGACCAAAAATGGGTGTTATTGGGGAAGGTGGTTCTCGAGTTGCATACAGAGTTTGCAACTGAGATTAGGAGGGGTTGTTAGAGAATGAGAGGAGAACTTAACCTCAAAAAATGGGTGTACAAACTTTGGGGAATTCAGAGATATTCAAACGGGAATATCGGGTGCCAAAAAGGAGATGATCAGAAAATGAAATGGGGGTGATCGGAAAATGGGAGGCAACCAGAGATGGAGAAGAGCTAATATGGATTACACGCTTACTCTAAGACCACGGGGGAGTGGTTGAAGTCGTGTAGCATGGCCTAGCTCACCCTAGCTCGGAAGGGAAGCAAAAACCTTGAAGGATGCTCTCAGATATCGCTGGAGATTACTCACCAGAGAGTCGAGTCCTGGAGATGGAAAACTGGCCAAGGAAGAAGTTGTAAAGCACCCTTTTTTATTCACTAAAAATGGACTACAATGTTTTGTGATAAGAGGGTTTTAACCTCTCTCAAATTAGAGAAGGTAAAACTTAATCGGATGGCATCCAAAGGCCATACCCGATTTGATGCATGCACAAAAGGAAGAGTGGAAAGGACCACCCAACACTTACCCAATTTGGGGGTGACCAAGGAAGAGTGGTTCCCCCAAACCGGTTGCTTTTGAGACACCCTGAAAAGTAAAAACCCATGCAAAAGAGAAAACATAGAAACTCACTCCAAACCCATGCCAAACCCATACAAACCCACTCCAAACCCATGCTAAACCCACAAACCATAAATAATTGTTTGTACAAAAATATAAAGCATAAAATAAAACTAGAGAGAGAGTTCCATCGGGTTCTATGCCCGACCTAGAACCGGCTTGTATCCGGTTTGGCCTCTCCCCTTGCCTCGGCTTTCCACTTTCCTCCATGGTGTTCCAAGCTCATAGATGACTCGATATCATCCTCCATTTCCAAAGGTTCCAAACTAGCTTCTCATATGAGGAGATATTTGGGTTGCTCTAAGTCCTTTGGGGAAGGTTCCTCCATAATTATTTTGTGCTCATCATTTCTTACAAAAAGAGCAAATTGGTTAGCAAACTTCTTAGCTTGGGCTCAGGAGATGGCTCCTTGAGGTATGGCTCTATGATGGCTCCTTGGCATGTCATTTTAGCTTTCAAGATTCTGGGGTTTATGGTTCCAAGGTTTAGGGTTCAGGGTTTACGGTTCGGGGTTCTAGGGTTTAAGGTTTAAGGTTTAAGGTTACATGGTTCAAAGTTTAGCGCTTCAGGGTTCCAAGGTTCTAGTGTATTGGGTTTAAGGTTCGGGGTTCCAAAGTTAAGGATTCTATGGTTTGGGTTTAGGGTTCAGGATTCAATGTCCATAGTTATGATTTTCACAATTTAGGGTTAAACATTGTAGGAATCATGGTTCTGTAATTCAGGTTTTAGAGTTTTCAGGTTGCAGGGTTTTGTTTCTACGGTTTAGGTTTCTAAGTTTCAAGGTCAAGGGTTGTTAGGTTCCAAGTGGGGTCAAAAGTCAAGGGTTTTTAGGTTCCAATGGGTTCAAGATTAATGGTTCTAAGGTTCAGTGTTATAGGGTTTAGTGTTTAAAATTTTAGAGGTCAGGATTCTAGAGTTCCAAGGTCAAGGGTTCATGGTTTCAAGGTATAGGGTTCAAGGTTCTAAAGTTTAGGGTTCTAGGGTTCAAAGATAAGGGTTAGTTTATGGGTTTAGGGTACAATGTTCTAGGAATCCATGGTTTAGAGTTAAGGGTTCACAATTTTAGGGTTTAGGGATTAAGATTCAAAGGTTCCAGGGTTCAAGATTTAGGCTTCCAAGGTTCACGGTTCTAGGGTTCTAGGATGTAGGGTTCAGGATTCCAGAGTATAGGGTTCGGAGTTTAGGGTTAAGGTTTTAATGGTTCAAGGTTTAAGGGTTCATAGTTATGATTTTAGGATTGAAGGATCTTATGGTTGAAAGCTCAAGGTTCATTGTTCAAGAGGTTTTAGTGTCCTAAGTTAAAGATTCAGTGTATAAAGATCCAAGGTTTAAGGGTTAAGGGTTAAGGATTAACATTATTTCAGGGTTCAGTGTTCAGGGTCCATGGTTCAGGGTTCAGGGTTTAGGGTTTAGGGTTGATGGTTGCAAGGTTAAGAGTTCTAGTGTTGAGGGTTCTAGGGTTAAGAGGTTTAGAGTTAAGAGTTCAAAGATTTAAGGTTCTAGGATTTAGGGTCCCAGGTTATAAGGTTCAAGGTTTAAAGGTTCTAGGTTTCAAGGTTGTAGGTTCTCGAGAACAATGTTCTTCGTTCATAGTTCTGAGGTTTAGTGTTTTGGGTTCCATGGTTTCAAGGTTCGGGGTTCAAGGTTAGGGTAGCAGGTTCCATGGTACAATGTTCTCCGTTCATGCTTTCGGGGTTTAGAGTTTAGGTTTCCAAGGTTCTAGGGTTATAGGTTCAGGGTTAAGGGTTCAAATGTTGAGGCTTTTACGGTTAAGGATTCAGTGTTCTAGGGTTCAGGGTTTCAAATTTCTAGGGTTCAGGGTTAAGGAGTCTGGGTTCTAGGGTTCACAGTTTAGGGTCTAAGGGTTTTGGAATTTTAGGGTTCTGAGATTCTAGGGTATAAGGTTCATGGTTCAGGGATTAGGTTTAGGGTTCAAGGGTTCCATTGTTTAACGATTCAAGGGTCCTAGAGTCAACGGTTCTAGGGTTCCACAATTCTGGAGTTCAGGGTTTAAGGTTCGAGGGTTCTAAGGTTCTAAGGTTTAGGGTTCAACTTCAAACGTCTATGGTTCCATGGTTTAGGGTTCTGGGTTCAAGGTTCAAAGGTTAAGGTTTAAGGATTGAAGTTTGCCAAGGTTCAGGGTCTAGGGATTGAGATTTAGAGTTCATGGTTCAAGGGTTTCAGGTTTCCATGGTCTAGGGTTAAGGGTTTCACGGTCCAGGGTTTAAGGTTTAGAGTTCTAGGGTTCAGGCTTCAAGGTTTTGCGGTTCCATGGTTTAAGTTTTGCTTCCAAGGTTTAGGGTTCGGGGTTCTAGGGTTCAAGATTCCAAGGTTTGAGCGTTCTAGGGTTCAGGCTTCCAACGCTCCATGGTCCAAGGTTCAGAGTTCTAGGTTTCCTAGGTCACAAGATTTAAGGTTTCAGGGTTCATAGTTCAAGGTTCAAGGTTCCATGATTCATTAATCCAGCATATATAGATCTACGATTTAGGGTTTCACAGATCAAACTTCAGGGTTAAGAGTTCAAGGGTCTAAAGTTTAGTGTTGAGGGTTCAAGGGTCCAGGGTTTAGGGTTTACAGTATAGAGTTCTAAGTTTCAGGTTTTGGGGTTCATGATTTAGAGTTCATCATTCATGGTTAAAGGTTTTAGGATTCAGAGTTCAAGGTTCAGTTATCTAGGGTTTAGGGTTAAGGGTTATAAGCTTTAAGTGTTCCTGATTCCAGAGTTTTAAGGTCAAGGTTCAGGGTTTTGTGGTATAGGGTTCAGGGTTCCAAGGTTGAGGGTTCTAGGGTTCAAGGTTCATAATTAATGATTCAAGGGTCTAAGGTAAAGGGGTCTAGGGTTTAGGGTTCAAGGTTCCAAGCCTTCAGTGTTCAGGATTCAGGATTTATGGTTTTAGTATTCAAATTTCAAGGTTCCAAGTTTTAGGGTTTAGGCTTTTAAGGTTCAGGGTTCAAGGGTTATGGTTCATGGTTCTAGGGTTCAGGGTTAAGAGTTCCAAGATTGTTGGGTTTAGGATTCCAAGATCTAGAGTTAGGGGTTTAGGCTTCCAAGGTTAAGGGTTCCATGGTTCAGGATTCGGGGTTCGTGGTTTAGAGTTCTAGGGTTTTAGCATTCCAAGGTTAAAGGTTCTTGGGTTCGTACATCCAAGGTTCAAGGTTCCATGTTTCCAAGGTTCAAGGGTTCAAGGTCCAAGGTTCTAGGGTTCTTAGGTTTTGGGTACAAGTTTCCAGGGTTAAGGGTTTATGGTTGCAAGATTCTAAGGTTCACTGTT
Source organism: Begonia fuchsioides (assembly GCA_003255005.1). NCBI lineage: Eukaryota > Viridiplantae > Streptophyta > Magnoliopsida > Cucurbitales > Begoniaceae > Begonia > Begonia fuchsioides. The sequence continues at coordinate 213,980 of QAOC01041996.1, read as the reverse complement.
CAGTGTTAAGGGTTCCAATTTTTTGGGTTCCAGGGTATGGGTTCTAGGGTTCAGAGTTCTAGGGTTTAATATTCAGGGTTCCACAATTCATGGTTTAAGATTCTAAGGTTCTAAGTAAAAAAGTTTAGGGCTTCAGGGTTAAAGGTTCAAAGGTTCATGGTTAAGGGTTTTGAGGGTTTAATGTTTGAAGGTCACAAGGTTCTATGGTTCCAAGTTGCAGGGTTCTAGGTTTAGGGTTACAGAGTTAAAGGCTATGGGTTCTGAGGTTCCAAGGTTGTGGTTTTAGGGTTTTGGGTTCCAAGGCTATGGATTCTAGGAATCAAGATTTTAGGATTCTGGGTGAAGAGTTCTAGGGTTCAAGGGTTGAGGCTTTTGGTTTCCAAGGTTCACCATTCCATGGTCCAGGGTTCACGGTTGCAAGTTTAACATTAAGGATTTAAGCGTTCTATGGGAAGGTTCAAGATTTGAGGGCTCACAGTTTCAAGATTCTAAGGTTCAGGGTTTAGGGTTCTGAGGATTAGCGTTCGAGTTCAAGATTCAGAGTTCTAGTGTTTAACATTTAGGGTTCAATGATTCAAGGTCTAAGGTTGTAGGGTTCCAAGCTAAAAACAATCAGGGTTCTAGGGTTCACGGTTGAAGGGTTCAGAGTTAAGGGTTTTAAGGGTTTAATGTTTCAAGGGTACAAAGTTCCATGGTTCCGAGGTGCAGGATTCTGGGTTTAGGATTACACAGTTCAAGGCTATGGATTCTATGGTTCAAAGGTTCAGGCTTTAGGGTTCTTGGTTCCAAGGCTATGGATTCCATGATTCAGTGTTTAGATTTCCAGAGTTCAAGGGTTTAGCATTCTTAATTTTCAAGGTCAAGGGATAAGGGTTTTATGGTACAAGGTTCATAGTTTCTAGAATCAGGGTTCAAAATTCATGGTTCAAGGGTCCAAGGTTAAGGGTTCTAGGGTTTCAGAGTTAACGGTTCAAGGTTTAAAGATTATAGGATTCAGGGTTCAAGGTCTTCGGTTCCAAGATTCAAGGTTTAGGGTTTAAGTTTCAGGGTTCCAGATTAGGGTTCAAAGTTTTTTGTTTCAGGATTCTAAGATCTAGGGTTTAGGATTCTAAGAGTCTGAGATTCTAAGGGTCCACGTTTTAAAGTTTCCAGGGTTCAAGGTCCAAGGTTCCAGGGTTTCGGGTTTAAGGTTTAGGATTTGATGGTTCAAGGATTCATAGTTCATGGTTCTAGGGGTTCAAGGGTTTTGCGGTTGGAAGCTCAAAGTTCAGGGTTTAATGTGGTTCTATTGTCCAAATATCAGGGTTGAGAGTTCAAGATTTAAGGGTTCCATGGTTAAATGTTCACTATTTGAGGGTTCAGGGTTCCATGATTTCATGGTTCACGGTGCAAGGTTCAAGGAATCACGATTTAGGGTTATAGGGTTAAGGGTTTAAAGTACTAGGTTAAGGGTTAAGGGTTCTAAGATTCACGTTTCTAGGTTCAAGGTTTCTTGGTTCATGGTTCATATGCTCTTGGTTCATGGTTCATATGCTCTTGGTTCAGGATTTAGGGCTCCACATTTTAAGGTTTAAGGTTTAAGGCTTCTAGGGCTCAGTGTTCAGGGTTAACAGTTCATGATTCTGGGTTGCAAGGTATAGGGTTTGGGGTTTGATGGTTTAAGTTTTAAGGTTACAAGGTTCCAAGGCTCCAATGTTTAGGGTTCTAGAGTTTTAGGATTTATGGTTTAGGGTTCAAGGTCTCAGCGTTCAAGGTTGGTTCAAGGGTTCCAAGGTTTAAGGTTAAGGGTTCAGGGTTAAATGGTTCCAGGGTTCTTTGTTTTAGGGTTCTAAGGTTGCGAGTTTGAGGTTTCAAGGTTCCAAGATATAGGATTTAGGGTTTAGGGTTTAGTGTTACATTTTTTAGGGTTATATGATTCCAACGTAACAAAGTTTGTGGTTAAGGGTTCAGAGATCTAAGGTTCAAGTCACTATGGTCTAAGGTTCAAGGTTCTAGGGTTTTAGGGTCCAGGGTTTTATGGTTCAAGGTATAGGGTTTCATTATTTAGGGTTTTAAGGTTAAGGGTTCCAAAGGTTTTGAGTTCAGAGTTCAACAGTTTAAGGATTCTAGGTTTTGAAGTTCAAGGTTCATGGTTCAAGGGTTCTAGGGTTTGATAGTTCCAACGTCCAAGGTTTAGGGTTTCAAGGTTACAAGGTTCCAGTGTTCCAAAGTTTCAAGCTAAGGGTTTAGTGTTTTAGGGTACTAGGGTGACACGGAATGGCGGGGGTTTAGATTTAGGAAGAGGGAGGATAGTCGGTTAGGGTTTGTAAGGTAAGAATATCTGGTATTCCAGAATAGAGACCGGATTTTTAGATGTGATAACTCAACGAAAAGATCGAGTTTTGGGCTGAAATTTTGAGGGGAACTTTGAGTGTAGATTGAATAATAATCCTCCAAAAATGAAGGAAATCACGCTGGTGGATTGGTCGGAATACAATGGAACAGTAACGTTATTCTGGAGGTGGCCGGAAATGCTGGACCGCGGAGGAGATGAAAATACAAACAAAATAAATGATGGAATGAAGAGCTTATGACCTTCAAGCTCACCCTACGTCCTTGAAGAAGGCTGGAGACTTTGAAGCAAGAAGAAAACCCCAGCTCAGAGGAGGAATCCCTTAAAGAACCACGGTGGCCGGAGGATTGCCGGCTGCCGGTTGAAGTTGGAAAATGCCCTGGAAGAGGGAGAGCTAAAAGCTACTTTAATTTAAATTCCAAATTGGCTTACAAACACGCCTGGGGGAGGAATTTATCAGCTGAGAAGAGTGGGAAAAATGGAGGGAAATAGAGGGCCAAAGGCATGCAACTTGCATGCTGGAAATTGAAATAAAAGGAGGGAAAATTTGGACCAATGAGATTGTAAGAATGTGAAAGCCACTTGGTCTTGAATCTCTTCAGCCAATTTTCCCTTCTTTCTTGGTGCTAAATACCCTTCTCTCAGCCAAAAATCCCTCAAGTAAAAACCTCATGCTAGCATGCAAAAAAAATAACGAAAATGAACCTAGCCGAGAAACCCTCTCGGGTTCTCCAAATGTCCACGTAAAAATTCAAGTAAAATTAATCTAAAAAATGCAATAAAATTCCTTTAATCCTTAGAAAGGTGGATGAGTTGAGTCGTTGGATGATTGTGCAAGATTGCATGTGACTCCAACTCGCCATGCAAGGTAAACTTCAATCGGGTTTGGGTGTGGGCTCGATTTTAGGTTGCAAATTCACCTCTTCTCCATGCCAAGTTATCATGTGTTTTGGCCTTGTTTGATCCTCCAAAGTTGGTTTAGAAATGTATAATTCTTTAATTAATTTTCCTGCAAAATTAACAAACATATTAGAAAAATTCCGAGCTCGGCTCGGGTGATTGCTCCACTTGGCATGCAAATTCGTGGCATGTCATAGGGTTGCATGATTCACGTTGCTAGGGTCTAGGGTTAAAGGATCTAGGGTTCAAGGGTCCAGGATTTTTGTGTTTAGGGTCTAGGATTCTTATTTCAGGGTTCCTACTATCCAAGGTTTAGAGTTTAGAATTTTAGGGTTTAAGGGTTCAAGGTTTCTTGGTTCAAGTTTAGGGTTCATAGTTCTAGGGTTAAAGGGTTTCAATGTTCAAGATTAAGGTTTACAGTTCAAGGGCTTAGAGTTTTAAGGTCAATGGTTCAGGCTTCTAGAGTTTCAAGGTCTAGGGTTAATGGTTCCAATGTTCCTGGGTTCAAGGTTCCAAGGTTCAGGGTTTAGGGTTCTAGGGTATAATGGTTTTAGGGTTAAAATTTAGGGTTCAACGTTTAAGAAATTATAGGGTCCAAAGTTTAGGGTTAGGGTTGAAGGGTTTGGGGTTCAAGGTTTCAGAGTTCAGGGTTCAGGACTCATGATTTAGGGTTCATGAGTTCTAGGGTTGAGGGTTCAAGGGTTCATGAATCACTGTTCATGGTTCAAGGGTTTCAGGGTTGAAAGTTCAAGGGCTAAGGGTTTAGGGTTTGGCTTTAAAGGTTTAGGGTTCTAGGGTTCATGATTATATTCTTCGTGGTTTTAGGGTTTATGGTTCAAGGTTTAGTGTTCAAGGTTCTACGGTTCTAAGGTTCAAGAGTATCGCGTTAAGGGTTCTAGGATTCAAGGGTCTAGGTTTTATGGTTCAAGGTTTCTAGGGTTTAAGGGTTCTAGTGTTTAGGGTTTTAGGGTTTCAGGTTTTAAGGGTTTCGGGGTTTAGGGTTCCAAGGTTCAGAGTTCTAAGGTTTAGTGTTTAGGGTTTAAGGGTTTGAGGGTTCAAGGTTCTAGTGTTTAGGGTTCAGGATTTGAGGGAACCACAGTTCTAGGGTTCTAGGTTTACGGTTTATGGTTTCGGGTTCTAAGGTTAAGGTTTCGTTCGTGGGTTCCAGATTTTAGGGTTTAAGGTTAATGGTTCTAGGAATCATTGTTCCAGAGTTTAGGGTTAAAGTTAAAGGTTCTAGGGATCTACGGTTCAAGGTTTTGGTTTCCGACATTTAGCGTTCTATGGTGCAGGGTTCATAGTTCCACGGTTCAGGGTTATAGGTTCTAGGGTTCTATGGTTCAAGGGTCCAAAGTGAAGGGTTCCAGGGTTTAATGTTTAAGGTTTGAGGGTTTAAGGGTTCAAGGGTTTATGGTTCAAAGTTTAGTGTTCTGAGTTCAAGGTTCAGAGCTAATGGTTCTAGGCTTCCTTGGTTGAGTGGATTAGGGTTCAAGGTTCTTGGTTTAGGGTTTCAACTTTCTATGGTTCAAGGGTTTAGAATTTATAGTTCCAGGGTTTCAGGGTTCAAGGTTCCAATGTTCAGGGGTTATAGGGTTTCAATTTTTTAAGGATAAGGTTTTAGGGTTCCAATGTTAAGGGTTCAAGGTTCAAGGTTTTTAGGGTTCAGAGTTCAAGCATTAAGGTTCATGGTTCAAATGTTGTAAGGTTCAAGGATTTTACGCTTCAAAGTTCAATGTTTGGTTTAAGTGGGTCTAGTGTCCAAATTTTAGGGTTAAAGATTTAATGGCTCAACATGTAGGATTCAATTGTTCCAAGGTTCATGATTCAAGGGTTCAGGGTTCTAGGGTTATTGGGTTTTGGGTACAGGGTTCCAGGGTTTAGGAATCAAAGGTTTAGGGTTCCAAGGTTTAGGGTTCAGGGTTCCAAGGTAAAAAAAGTTCACAGTTTCAGGGTTCACGGTTCAAGGGTTCAGGGTTAAGGGTTTGAAGGGTTCAATGTTTGAATGTTACAAGGTTCTAAGGTTCCAAGGTGCAGGGTTCTGGGTTTAGGTTACAGAGTTCTAGACTATGGGTTCTAAGGTTCCAAGGTTCAGGGTTTAGAGTACTTGGTTCCAATGCTATGGATTCTCTTGTTCAAGGTTTAAAGTTTCAGAATTTAAAGGTTCATGGTTCCAAAGTTTCAAGGTCAAGGGCTACGGGTTTTATGGTACAAGGTTCACAGTTTCAAAAATAAGGGTTTAGAATTTAGGGTTCAAAGTTCCAAGGTTAAGGTTTCTGGGTTCCAGGGTTTATGATTCAAGGTTTCAGGATTCTAGTGTTTAGGGTTTCAATGTTGATGGTTCCATATTAGGGTTCAAAGTTTTTGGGTTTAGGATTCTAGGTTTTAAGGTTAAGAGTCGCAGGGTTCCAAGGTTTCAATGTTTAGGGTTTCACGGTTCCAAGATTTAAGGTTTAAGGTTCTAAGGGTCTAGGGTTCTAAGGGTCCAGGGTCCAAGTTTAAAGGTTCCAAGGTTCCAAGGTTCCAAGGTTCAAGGTCCAAGGTTCCAGGGTTCATGGTTCAAGGTTTAGGGTTTCATGGTTTCAAGGGTTCATGGTTCAGGGTTCTAGGGGTTCAAGGGTTTTGCTGTTGGAAGCTCAAAGTTCAGGGTTTAGTGTGGTTCTAGTGTACAAATATCATTGTTCAGGATTCAAGATTCAAGGATTCAAGAGTTCAGTGTTCACTATTCGAGGGTTCAGGGTGTAAAGATTTCAGGGTTTACTGTGCAAGGTTCAGAGATTCAGGGTTTAGGGTTCGAGGGTTCAGGGTTTAGGGGTGTTCGGTTCTAAGGTTCAGGGTTTAGATTTCATGGATCATGGGTTTGTGGTTAAGGATTCAGGGTTCCACGGTTTAAGGTTCAAGGTTTCGGGCTTCTAGGGTTAAGGGTTCAGGATTCAAGGTTCCAAGGTACAGGGTTTGAGGTTTTGAGGTTTTGAGGTTTTTTTTTTAAAGGTTAAAATGTTCTAGGGCTTCAAGGTTCAAGGTTTGGTGTTTATGGTTCAAGACTTCGAAGTTCAGGGTTCCAATGTTCTAGGGTTCCAACATTCTAGGGTTCAAGGTTCAAAGATTTGGGTTCTATGGTTCACGATTCAATGTTTGGGATTCAGGGTTTAGAGTTGTAAGGTTTTAGAATTTAGGGTTTAAGCTTAATGGTTTAAGGTTCTAGGGTTCAAGAGTTCGAGTGTTCAGGGTTAACGGTTTAGGGTTAGAGAGTTCGAGAGTTCCAAGGTCCCAGGGTTCCAGGTTTAAAGGTTTCAAGGTTCCGAGTTCCAAGTTTCAAGGTTTCAAGGTTCAGAGTTTAGGGTTTAGGGTTCCATGTTTTGGGGTTACGGGATTCCAAGGTAACACAATTTGTGGTTAAGTATTTAGAGTTCCAGGGTTCTAGAATTCTAGTGTTCAAGTCTCTAGGCTCTTTTGACACGAAATAGAGATATGGATAATGGAAATATTTTGGATCGGCGGATTTTTAGGGATTACCCAAAAAATCAGATTTGGGATGAACTTTGGACGCTTGGCTCTCGCAAACGGGATTGATATTTTTAACGAAATTTGGAGGCAATCTTAAGGAATGAAGGTAGAATATGATCTCCACCAAAAGAGAGGCCTGGGCAGCTAAAACATGGCTGCAACCCATCCTAATACAACCTAACCTCCCACTTGCAGCCACTACACTAAACAACAAACATCAAAGAAATGAACAACACATTCTTGCATGGTTTTCACGTGAAAAACCAAAAACCTAATAGATGGGTCAAACCCTTGATGGATTGTCCATAATCAAATGGACTTGAACACTTGTATCTTTTGGGCTAATGGTTGGGCACTTCCATGGGCTGCTAGCTGCTGCTCCCATGAAGGACAAAGATGAAATTCAGCCTTCCTTTCCGTTGGGGCCAAACATGGCCATGGATCAGCCACCATGGGTTGGATGATCTTGGGCCGCTCCATCTTCTGGAAGCCTCTGTAATGGAGATCGTTGGCTGGGAAGTTGTTGTTCAAATTTTATGCTCTGCCCCATTATGGAAACCTTAAGATGTGGGCAACATTTTTGTAGAAGCACGTTTGTACAAAACAGGTCTGGAAAGTGGTCGAAACGGCTGCACAAGCCTCGAAGGTCAGCTTGGGCCGAAACCAGAAATGTTGTTTTCATCACCATGGATGTTTTGATCACCCTTCCATGCCACGGGTACACTAAGTACCCTTACATGTGCACAAATTTAAGCTACTAATTATCCTCCTAATTATTACATAAAACTAACTAAATTATTACACAAAGTTGTCAAAAGGAAAACATGCTTTCCCCTTCATGTTTTGGTGATTTGGGGCCACCTTAATGTGCCACCCTTGAACTCCTCTTCCTTCATCAAGTGTGGTTGGCCCATGAAATGCATCAACCCCACTTGACAACTAGGGCTCACCATGCCCTTCATCTTTGGCTTCTTGATTAAACCTTTATAAAACAAGCTTCCTACAAAACCAACAAACTCATTAGAAAATAGTTTGCTTCCGCTTCTAGATGTGCTAATCCGTGGCACATCAAATTTTTAACGAAATTTGGAGGAGATCTTGAGAAATGAAGTTAAAATATGATCTTCAAACATTAAGGGATTCTCACGCATGGATTTAAATATTTGTTGACGATGGTGAAAACGGTTAAGGGGATAATTTAGGGTTTTCTTAGCAGATCCGGGAAAACGAGGATAAATTTGAAATAATCGTAACTTTTGAACGGAGATGAGTTTGGAACTGAAATTTGGAGGTTTTCTAAAAACATAGAGTTAAAAGAATACCTCAATTTTTTGGCGAAATTATCACTGATGGTTTGGGAGTTGTGGAGGCGAGACGGAAGACGAATGCGGAATGGCTGGATACGGGAATTTGTAGTAAAAGGTGACTCCTTTCACGTAAAAATGGATGCTTGAGCTGATGATCCACACTCTCACCCTTAGACCATGAATATGGCTAGAGAAATGTGGTAAGGATAGATCATCTTAGCTTGGAAAGACAATCAACTTTGGTTGTCTATCGGTGGCCGGAGTATGGGTTTCGGAGACCGAGTCTTTGGGGGAAAACTCCAAAGGGGGAGATTCAAAATTTGAAAAGAAAAATCTTCTAAATTCAAATCTGCAATTACACTTGCATGAGGATGATTAAATAGAAAATTAAATTAAAACATGCTTATCATCGGACGACCTAGATCATCTCCAAGAACACCAATTCATGGCTTGAAAGATGGTCCAATGAGGAGCCTTCATGGGATGCTCTTCCTACGCTCCTCCTCCAGCTCATTCGGCTCCAAGGAAATGTCCTAAATATCATCCCAAATGATAATTAGCTAACTCTAGAAATCCCATGCAAATCCATGCAACCAAAAGAAAAACCATAGTTCGGGAAAACAAAAATCGAATGCAAAAACATAAAGGAAACAACTTTTATTCTTCAATTCTCCCAAAGGCTTTGGGAGTGCTATTATTCTTGAGTGGGATTGGAAATAAATTCTCCATGTTTTTCCATGGCATTCGGACGTGGATTAGGCTTGAAATTGATCGTGGATGGCTCTTCTTGGGCTCTCTATGATTGCATCATTTGATGGAGAAAACTGTGTCCAATTTGAACGTTCTACCACTCTCTGGAAACCTTAAAGGATTGGCTACATTTCTTATGAAGACGTTGTCTTCATTAGAGGATGGGTCTGGTGTCACATTGGCAGAGCAAGCTTCAAATGTCAAGTTGTGCCGGATCAAATTGTGGTCGTCATGCTTTGTTGCTTGGTCTAATAGCATGGGGGCTTCGACTCCTTCTTCCATTGGACCTCCATGCTTTGACTTCAAAGGAAAGAATTGGAGCTAAAAAAGGTTGAATTCTTCAATGATATAGGGAGCTATAAAATTAGAAAACACATTAGATAAACATTCATGGCAAGAGAATTTTTGGGCCCTCCATATCATGTCGTCTTTGGTTCAAGGTTCTAGGGTTTCAAGGTTCAGAGTTTGAGGGTTCAAGGGCTAGAGTTCCAAAATTCAGAGTTCTAAGGTGAAAAGTTCCAAGGTTCAGAGTTCAAAGTTCTAGGATTCAAGGGTTTTAAGCTTTGAAGTTCATGGTTAAGGGTTTAGTGGGTTCTAGGCTAAGTGTTCATGGTTCAAGGGTTCTAGGGTTCCATAGTTCCAAGGTTTACGGCTAAGAGTTTAGAGTTCCAGGGTTTAAGGTTTCAAGGTTATAGGGTTCAAGAGTTCTAAAGTTTTAGGTTAAGGGTTCAGATTTTTAGGGTACTACGGTGACACGCTCCAAGATACGGAGGTGCCGGAAATAAAAGTGAAGATTGTAATCTGCCCGGTAGGACAGGGAGTAAGGCAGAACAGGGGAGTGCAACGTTTATTTCTCCAAATGCATAAAGGTTTAGGTTATAAAACTCAGCCAACTTAAACTTAAGGGCGTGGACTAAGTTTGACCAGATTTGCAGCTTAAAAGCACGTGCAGAACATTAAAATATAAGGAGACACTTTCAGATGCACAAGCAGACAAACAGAAAGAAACAGTGCAGGAGTGATGGGGGAACTTCTACACAACTTCCAATGAAGGGAGTCTGAGATCGTGAAAATAGGTAGACAACAACTGCAATCAAAGGGGAAGAGAATGCAAGTGGTTTTATAGAAAACACACACGTAGGCTAGGAGTTATGCTGGATAGAAAAATAATGGACAGAATTGCTCGATTTCAGGAACTCGGGTAGGAAACAGTGGAAAAACACAAGCATAACTTTTAAACGGAGGTGGCTGTGGCTAAACGGAATGAACCATTGATTCAGGCCATGAAAGTGGGACTCACTGCTAGAAATTTGGGGGCTTTTCTCATAGGAAACAAAAATGGTACAAAATGGACAATTGGAGCTCAAAGTCCACTCTGGAAAGTTCAAAAACAGCAAACAATACAACTAGCACAAATAAATGTAAACGCAAGTGGAAAGTAGGCTATGGGAGTTCCAAAATCGCCTTTGATCCTAACAAGTGAGGAAGGGAGGTTGGAATATGGTTTAATGACCCTAGCAAGATCACCAACACCAAGACAAACCAAAACAAGGATATTACTCACCTTGAATGAAATGCCGTGAGAAAGGAAAAAGAGGGTTTGAGAGCTTCAAGCTTTCAAGGTTTTCTTCAATTCTTTTCTGCCTCATCCAACGTGGGAGGAGGGATTCATACCCTTTCAAACTTACACAAAAGACAAAAATAATTAAAGACCTAAATTTAGAACTAATGAGTGGCTAAGTAGGAGGTAGGTGGGGAAAGGGGCCCACCTTCAACTTGCCTCCCAACTCAAACACTCCTTAGACCTAAACTACGTCTAAAGACTTTACAAAAATCAAGCTTCATGGGAAATAATATTTCCCAAAAGCTCCAACATGAAGGATCCTAAATTGGTCCAATCCGAACCAATTTCCAGCAAATTGGTTCAAACCGAACAAATTTGTTTACATAAAAAATATCCCAAATATTTTAGTATTTTACAAACACAAAATTCAAACATCACTTGGTCATTCCTTGGAAGACTTCATCTTCCCAAGTAGTGGTGCATACGGCCTCCATTGTCCTTGAAATCGAGTGTAGTTATGTCCCGGGTGGTGAACTTGTGAAGGAAGATCTTGGATTTTCGACTAACTCCTTCTCTTCTTTATACTTCCATTGTAAGCAATGTTTGGGAAGTTCTTGATCATGTTGTGAAGGAATATCTAGGAGCTCCAATGTAGGGAAAAATGTACCTGCAAAATCAACAAACATATTAGCTAAAACTCTTGCACGGCTTCGAGTTATTGCTCCTTCCGGTTGTGGATGAGTCTCGGGCACATCATACGGTGACATGATTAACGTTTCTAGGGTCTAGGGTTAAGGGATCTAGAGTTTAGGGGTTAAAAGTTTCTGGGTTTAGGGTTGGGGGTTCTTGGTTCAGGTTTTTAAGATTCCAAAGTTTTGGGTTCCAAGGTTTAAGTTTCATAATTCAAGGTTCAAGGGTTCAAATGTTAGGGTTCAAGTTAGAATTCAAGGTTCAGAGTTCTATGATTAAAGGCTTCAGGGTTCAAGTTTAAGGTTTAGAGTTCAAGGGGTTCTAAGGTTTAAACTTTAGGGTTCAAGGTTTAGGGCTAAGGTTCATGGTCTAGTGGTAAGGTTCAGGGCTCAGGATTCAATGGTTCAAGTTCCATGATTCAAGGTTCAGGGTTCAGGGTTTTAGGTTTTAAGGTTAAAGGTTAATGGTTACAGGTTTTAGGGTTCTAGGGTTTAGAGATTTAGGATTCATGGTTTAAGGGTTCTAGGGTCAAGGGTTGAGTGTACACAGTTTAGGGTTCTAGGGTTCAGAGTTTAGAGTTCTAGCATTCAATGTTTATGGGTTCCAGGGTCAAGGGTTTAGGGTTCAAGGGTACAGGGTTTAGGGTTCAAGGGTAGAGGGTTTAGGGTTCCAGGGTTTCAGAGTTTCAGGGTTCAGAGTTTAAGGTTCCACGGTTCCAAGTTTAAGGATTTAGGCTTCCAAGGTTCAAAGTTCTAGAGTTCAGGGTTCAATGATCTAGGGTTAAGAGTTCCAGGGTTCAAGGTTTTGACTTCTAGGTTTGAAGGTTGTAGGGTTCAAAGTTTAAACGTCTAGGGTATAGGGTTCTTGGGTTCCAAGGTCTAAGGTTCAAAGTTTTCAGGTTCAGGGTTTAAAGGTTTAGGGTTCATGGTTCTATGATATAAGTGTTTTAGGATTCAAATTTTAAGGTTCAACGTTTAGGAGATTCTAGGTTCCAAAGTTTTGGGTTAGGGTTGACGGGTTAAGGGTTTCAGGTTTAAGGGTTCAGGGCTCAAGATTTAAGGTTCTATGCTAAAGGGTTAAGGATTCAGGATTTAAAGGTTCAAGGTTAGAAGGTTAAGGGTAAAGGGTTTTAGGGTTCTAGAGTTTCAGGGTCATGGTTCAGGGTTCGAGGTTCCACGGTTCTATGGTTCAAGTTTAAAGATTAAGGGTTTCAAGGTTCAAAGTTCTCGAATTAGTGTCTAAATTTCAAGGTTTAAGATTGTAGGGTTTTAGGGTTCAAGGTTCAATGTTCAAGGTTTAATTTTCAAGGGTTCAATGTTCCAAGGTTCCAGTGTTAAGGGTTTAAAGGATCAGTGTTTAGGATACATGTTGAGGGTTATGGGTTAGAAGGTTCACGATTCTAAGGTTAGGGGTTCAAGGTTTTATGGTTCACGATTCAGAGTTCCAAGATTCAAGGGTCTCGGGTTTTGGGTTCTATGGTTGAGGTTTTCATAGTTATGGGTTCAAGGTTTGACAGTTTTATTGTAACAACCCTCGTTTTGTTATTATTCTCTTTTAAGGAATTGTGACTTTAAGACGAAAGCGATTAAAACCTTTTTATGAAAAATGCTCAAACGTTAGAGTATTAAAGTATTGTGGCTATTAGCAAATTAGTAGGCTGAAGGTGATGAGGAAAATAATGTTTAAGAAGTATGTGGGATGATGTTATTCAGAAAGGTTGGAAAATTATATAGGTTCCGTCGACACAATTTACAGTCTGTCGACATAGAATAGCTTTCGGGAGTTTATTCGGTCGACCGCATGGTCAAGCGGTCGACACCTTCAAGTTCGGTTGACGCAATAGACGAGCGGTCGACATGGCATAACTTTCGGGAATTTATTATGTCGACATAAGTTGACTTATGTCAACATAAGTTGGATAAGTCAGCAAAATCAGCAGAATTCTGATTGGTGGACATAAAAGGAAAATTGATTTTAATTGATAAAGGGCTTTAAGTGGGTCTTGGCTGGCATTTCTCCCTCCCAACCACGATCTCCTTCCTCCTTTTCTCCCTAGGGTTCGTGCTCTAAATCAAAGGAGGGTGAGATTGAGATAGAGAAAGAGTTTTGTGAGGGAAAAAAAAGAGTGAGAAAGTGAATGCTTCAAGAGAAGTGAAGTGAAGAGCTTTGATATTTCGTGGAGGCTGTAGCTCAAGGTATTTTCATATCCTTTAAAGTTATTGTAGGTTCAATAATGATAAAAGGGTGATGATGGTTGGATTGATGGATAAAAATGAAGGATTTCAAGTAGAATGTTAGAAAATCAGTTGATTCTATGCAA
>QAOC01041996.1:166422-200125 GCA_003255005.1 Begonia fuchsioides | reverse complement strand
TACTGAGCTTTAAGCTCATTAGTTAGACTTTGCAATGTAGGTGATGACTTGAACGTTGAAGAAATGTCACCTAAGGATTTAATATGAAGGAGGAGGAGAGTGTCTTCCGTGGAGCCTTGCCGTTGTTAAGCGAGATTTGACCGGTGGGGTAAGCTCACTAAAAGACACGTGTTTTGAAGAGGACTTGCAAAAAGTTATTTTGAATTACAAATATGTAGTGTTTGTAAAGTTTTATATTTTGAGAATGTGACCTATGTTTTACTACCTATAAGTGTGATTTGAAATGTTAGCTTCCGCTATGTATGTACAAATATATATGTATAGATTTGATAAAAGAATTTTCAATGAAAATCTTTTTATGTTACGAAAAAAAAAACGGGATGTTACATTTATTGTCCTACGGTTCACTGTTTAGGGTTCCAAGGTTTAGGGTTCTAGGGTTCATAGCTAAGGGTTCTAGTGTTGAAGCATTAAGGATTTTGGCTCCCAATTTTCGTACACTAACTTGCGATGCCTATAACTTTGTCTACATAGCTCCGAATTGAGTGATTCTACCGGCTATGAATTACTCTATTAGTTTACACTAACTCTTATAAAGGTCATAAACTCTAAATCCTACTACTTATCGACCGAATCTCAAAAACCCTAACCTTGCACATAATCAACTTTTTTTCTAACAACCTACATGAAATCCTTCATTTTTATCCATCAATTCAACCAATCCCATCATATTATCCTTACTGAACCTAAAAGAAACTCTAGAGGATAGAAAAATACCTTGAACTTCAATCTCGACGAAGCTTCAGAGTTTTCCTCCTCTCCTCTGAGATAATTTACTGTCTCACTCTTTTTCCCTTATCAAGACGTGAGAATCCTAACTATGAGTAAATAGGGAGCAGAAGCCATACTGGTAGGGAAATGGCAGACCATGCTTTTTTATCTCTTAATTAAACATAATCAACCTTTCATTTACGTCCACCAATCGGATTCTCCACATTTTGGCTGACTTTTCAACTCAGGTCGGGAATGTGTCGACCGCTCGTCCAATTGTGTCGACCGAAAGTGTTAATTGTGTCGACCCTTTCTAAATCCTTGGGTCGACCGAAAGGTCATATTGTGTCCACCGTGCGATGCTGTTGTCGACCAGAAAGCATACTAAAGGACTATTTTGTGTCGCTTCTAAATCCTGGGGTCGACCGAAAGGTCATATTGTGTCGACCGTGCGATGCTGTGGTCGACCGAAATCATACCAAAGGACTATTTTGTGTCGACCCCTTCTAAATCCTGGGGTCGACCGAAAGGTCATATTGTGTTGACCCCTCTTCAGTCCTGGGGTCGACTAAAAGTGTCAATTGTGTCGACCCCTTTTAAATCCTAGGGTCGACCTAAAGTGTTCTAAAACACTTTGAAGATTTTATAACCTTCCGAATAATATCGTTATTTATACTTCCTTAAACCTTACTTTCTTCATCACCTTCCACCTACTAATTCACCAATATCCAAAATACCTTAACACCCTAATATTTAAGCTACATTCATAAAAATAATCTTAAATGCTTTCATCTTAAAGTCACAAATTCTTAAAATAAAAATGAGGGTTGTTACATTCTACCCTCCTTAATAAAAATTTTGTCCTCAAAATTTAGACCTCAAACATTTCTGGATATTTTTCCTTCATGTCTTGTTCTCTTTCCCAGGTAGCTTCTTCCTCGTTATGTTTTTTCCATAGAACTTTCACCAATGGTGTTTGCTTATTACGCAACACCTTGATTTTTGTACTCCAATTTAACCTTTGTTCAGTCTCAAACCTTTAACTTTTACATTCAAACCTGAAACTTTCTATACCATTTTCATTTTCTTCACTTAATTAGGATCCATATGAACTTTTTCGACATCGATGTGAGAACTACCTTGTCTAATTCCCTGCACAGTTGATGGAATTTCCAAATTTGTATGTTGCTTTTTCAATCTCTATTATAATCAGGACAAGTCCAATAGCTTCTGGGATGAGTCTTCCTCCTTCGTACAAAAACACTTACTCTTTTAACTCATGAAATTTTGAAGAATACCATGTTTCCTCAACCAACTTGAGTCCTGTCTAAGCTAGCATAGCCTTAATCCTGGTCTCGTGACACTCAAATCCTTTTTCTATTCATGCATATTGATCCCTGAGTTGTTGTAACATACTCAGATCACATAATTCGCTTCTCTAGTGTTATCTAATATGGGGTAATCTACACTCCTCATCATACTTCACCTTATAAAGGTTATACTAGTTGTAGCTTAGTAGTAATGAGTGTAAGTAAACTTTAGTAAGGGCAACGACTTGCTCTATGACACTTTGAAACTTTAACACTCATGCTTTCACCGTGTCATCTAAATTTGGGTTGCCCCTTTTGATTCGTCTACCGGTTAAGGGATAAACCGCCGTTCATATTTCTAAACTTTTCTCATGGTCTTTCCAAAACAATGGAGATTGAGATTCCAACTAATCTTACTATCTTTTAGATGTGCATCTTCACATACTTGTCCAAAATGTTTGAAACATCAAACTTGTTACATCCATAAAACTACTGATGCATCTGTTACTCTAACAGATATCTTCCAAAACTCATAATGTTTATATTCTTCAAGAACAAAATCTTGAAATATCGTCCATTTTGATCAAACAAGTTGTCAATCTCTGATGACATACACTTATCCCTTATCGTTAGCTTACTTAATTTCCTCGTCCTTGAATTTGTTCTTTGTTGTTGCTTTTTCATTTTGGGATAGTTTCCACTAGATGCACTATTCTCTTTGCATTTAATACATCGTCATGTGCCGATAGCACATTTTCCAAAATGCCTCTTTTAAGTCTTTGGCATAACTTGGCTTGAGAAGAACCTTAAACTTACTTTTTGCTTTACCTCCTTTGAGTTTATACTCACTTGATCCTTTCGTTCTTCTCAAAACCCTTACATTCAATCTTCTAGATTTACAAGACTCCCTCTACTTGATACTCTAGGCATATTTTAATTACTTTCTGTCTTTTGCAAGAGATATCTTCTCATACCTGACATCTCCACGGGCTGTTCCATATCTTTGGGCTCGATCATCGTCAACACTTGGGGTTTCACCCTGGGTTGATCTTTTTTTTGGGTGCAATCTCACCCATAATGTCTTAGTTCTTGTATACGTTGCAGCCCTGTAAGCCAGTCATACATTCTCGTGCATGTTTCCTATTGCACTCAGGACATTCCAATATCGGCTCAAACTTTTAACTTGCTTTCCTTTATAAACTTCTGATTTCAATCCTTGCACGAACTACTCAACTTTATCCTCATTGGTTACCGCCTCAATAGTATCCCACACCTTTACAATATTCCCTCTTTCCAATAAAATCACTCCTCTCACCTAGGCGCTCAGTTAGGCGAGAATCATCCTTTCAATAAGGACTTAAACTCCTCTCTTGGATGCGAAGACTATGAGAGTATCTATTAGAATCGTAATCCACTCTTCAGCCAACACAGGATCTGTGGACTATCCATCAAACGGTGGAGGATTCATTTTCCTAAATCTCTCACAGCTCAGCCTCACATTCTCGTTTTGTTCATTTCCTTGTTTTTCTCTATTCATCATTCACTCCAATTGTTTAAACTGCCGGTTAACCAGCTCTGACAGTTGATTAATACTAGTCTCATTAGTTCTCCTCTGGAATATTTCTTCTTCCTCCCATCATATTGAACTAAACCTTAACAATTTAGCAACCCATAAATACAAACAATAATACAATCATTAACAAACTTACAGTGTATGAAGTATCTCCATGTGAAAGCTTGTGCTGTTAGGCAATCTGCAGAAACAATTTTAAAACCCGGTGTTCTCTGATACCATATTGTAACGCCCGGTTATTCCTTGCTAATTTTTTTTGTAAACATATGTACCAACTTTTAACAATTTAAGGTAAAACTTATCAATTTGAAATCCTTGAGATAAAATACAGCGGAAGACTTTTATTTAACTTCATCAAAATCAATTATATTCATAATAAGTAATCCAAAACATACTTATACTTTAACATTAAAAACCAAGTTATTACAAAACAGTTATAAACTAAACATAATATTATACATTAGTTTTCAAACAAAACATTTCCATTTACATGGTCCGCCCACCGGTCAAAATTGCACTAACAGCCGCAAACTTCCGCAATGGACGTACTTCACCACCTCAAGCATTTATCCTACATTACAAAGCTTATCTAATGAGCCTCATGCTCAGTAAGTTAATCTATAATAATAAAACAATTATGAGACCTTCATGCATATGCTGCTTTATGAAAACAATGCAATTTCGGTATCTTTCATTTCATTTCTTTAGCTTGCCTTAGGTCCTTAGCTATATTGAAAAACTTGATCAATATGTTGCTGCTCTTGAAAACCTAAAACGCAAGTAACGTAATTCATTAATTTCAAACAACCATAAATTCTTCGATAATGATCCATTTGTGATGCTACAGGTATCAAACTATTCTTTAAAGAGACTACTACAACTTCTTAGAAGACACCAAATTCAGAAAACTAATGCATGTGGACTTATGTGGACAAAACAGAGGGCATTCACTGTTTTAACCCCGATTGGGTCGACCCATGTCGAAAAAACAGAGAGCTTGCCTTTCTAAATTTGAGGATCGGTCGACCCAAACTATAAGGGGTCGACCCAAACTCTCCCCAATTTTCGTACACTAACTTGCGATGCCCATAACTTCGTCTACATAGCTCCGAATTCAGTGATTCTACCGGCTATGAATTACTCTATTAGTTTACACTAACTCTTATAAAGGTCATAAACTCTAAATCCTACTACTTATCGACCGAATCTCAAAAACCCTAACCTTGCACATAATCAACTTTTTTTCTAACAACCTACATGAAATCCTTCATTTTTATCCATCAATTCAACCAATCCCATCATATTATCCTTACTGAACCTAAAAGAAACTCTAGATGATAGAAAAATACCTTGAACTTCAATCTCGACGAAGCTTCAGAGTTTTCCTCCTCTCCTCTGAGATAATTTACTGTCTCACTCTTTTTCCCTTATCAAGACGTGAGTAAATAGGGAGAAGAAGCCATACTGGTAGGGAAATGGCAGACCATGCTTTTTTATCTCTTAATTAAATAGAATCAACCCTTCATTTACGTCCACCAATCGGATTCTCCACATTTTGGCTGACTTTTCAACTCAGATCATGAATGTGTCGACCGATAGTCCACTTGTGTCGACCAAAAATGTTAATTGTGTCGACCCTTTATAAATCCTGGGGTCGACCGAAAGGTCATATTGTGTCGACCGTGCGATGTTGTGGTCGACCGAAAGCATACTAAAGGACTATTTTGTGTCGACCCTTCTAAATCTTGGGGTCGACCGAAAGGTCATATTGTGTCGACCGTGCGATGCTGTGGTTGACCGAAGGCATACTAAAACTCCTTCTAAATCCTGGGGTCGACCGAAAGTGTCAATTTTGTCGATCCCTCCGAAATCCTTGGGTCGACCTAAAGTGTTCTAAAACACTTACAAGATTTTCTAATCTTTCCGAATAATATCGTTATTTATACTTCCTTAAACCTTACTTTCTTCATCACCTTCCACCTACTAATTCTCCAATATCCAAAATACCTTAACACCCTAATATTTAGGCGACATTCATAAAAATAATCTTAAACACTTTCATCTTAAAGTCACAAATTCTTAAAATAAAAATGAGGGTTGTTACATAAGTATCTTAAACCATTTACATGCTATATGTACAAAGTTGAAAACTTCTTTTCTTAACCATTATTTATGATTCTTCAAAATACTTGCCCAGAAGTGAAATTCTTCTCAAACAGCACTATCCACTCTATGAATAAAGCAATTCATCTCGTACACCTCTCAGTGTACTTCTTCCTCAGCTACATCATAAAACTCATCCATGAGCATAAGGCTCAACAAGTAGTATAATATATGCATGAACATGCACATAATATGCATAAGTAAAACTTTTCTTTTCGTTTTATTCTGGGTCTTCCATTCCTTTAATCTTTATCCTTCTTCATCATTGGGGCTTCCTGCAAGGAACTAGAGACCACAAGCTTGAGTCCACCTAAGGGGATAGCCAACTCAATTTCAAAGGTTGAGAGACCACAAACTTGAGTCCACCTAAAGGGACAACTAACTTAAAACCCTTCCTAATGACATTTACGTAAGTTTCTCTTTCTTTCTTTTATCTTTTCTTTCATTGTATTTGAGTTCAACCCGAAACAATTATTTTCGTATTGTGTTTCATATGAAATCTCATGCATGTAAATAGTTCATAACTTTCTAGAAATCATGATGCATGAGATGTTCGTGGTATGAATGTGTCAAGCAATTAAGTATTATTCATAACATCAAAACAATAATCCATCATATCAATACCAAATCATGTTTTTCCACATTATTTTATAAGTGCATCTCATCTTAAAATACAAAACATAAAAAAACAGCAAAGTCCTATTGTTCTATGATGTAGACCCAATTAAGGGTAAAACACATACAATGCTACTTACTTTATCTATTCTTAGCAAGTCTTTCTAGTAGTAGATACTTTCGTGAGTCATCTTCACAACAATAACCAATAATCATTCACAATTTTTGGAATCAATGCTCTATTTTGTTGTAACTTCAAAATATCATAACTTCTTCTATACACCATGAAGTGCTATAATTCCAAAGCATATATGACACGAAATTGAGGAGAATACGCGGGAAGTTACCAACTCGGGTAAGGAGTGAAAAGATCCCAAAAAATCAGGAAAGGGAGTTGAGATAGAAAAGTAGATATCTCGGGATTGCAAGTGAATTTGGAGCTACAATTTTGAGGGATTAGAGATAAATAAGGGGAAAAAATATCCTCCAAATTCCCTATTTTAAGGGATTATCACGCACGTATTTAAAGATATGCTGACGATGTTGAAAACTGTTAAGGGGATAATTTAGGATTTTCTCAACAGATCAGGGAAAACAATGATGAATTTGAAATGATTGTAACTTGTGAACGGGGATGAGTTTGGAGCTGAAATTTGGAGGTTTTCTAAATTAACAATGCTAAAAAAAAACCTCAAAACTTGGTGAAATTATCTAGGATGGTTTGGGAGTTGTGGAGGCGAGATGGGAGACGGATGCAGAATGGCCAGATACGGGGATTTTCAGTAAAAGGTGGTTCCTTTCACGTAAAAATGGATGCTTGAGCTGATGATCCATACTCTCACCCTTAGACCATGACGATGGCTGGAGAAATGTGGTAAGGATAGATCGTCTTAGCTCGGAAAGACAATCAACTCCGGTTGTCTTTCGGTGGCTGGATTTGGGATTCCGGAGACTGAGTCTTTGGAGAGAAAACGCCAAAGGGAGAGATTCCAATTTGAAAAGACAAATGACACAGAATGGAGGGGGATTTAGGTTTAGGAAGTGGGAGGATAGTCGGTTGGGGTTTCTAAAGGAGGAATATCCGATATTCCAGAATCGGGACCGGATTTTTGGAGAGGATAACTCGACGATGAGATCGAGTTTATCGCTGAAAATTTTAGGGGACTTTGGGGAAAGGTTATGTAATACACCTCAAAATTTGAAGGTGATCACTCGGGCGGATAGATCGAAAATGAATGGATCAAGAACCGAGCTTGGCGGTGGCCGGAAGTGAGGTCCGGCGGAAAGAAATGGAATTATCAAACAAAAGAAACAATGGAATGAAGAGCTTATGACCTTCAAGCTGACCCTACGTCCTTGAAGAAGGCTGGAGACTTTGAAGCAAGAAGAGATCTCCAGCTCGGAGGGAGAAATCTTGAAGAGAACCCACGGTGGACGGAGAACTTCAAGCTGCCGGCTGAAAGTGGAAAATGCCCGAGAAGGGAGAGCTAAAAAGCTACTTAAATTCAAATTCAAAATTGAGGATTACAATCATGCAATGGGGGAGGTTTTATCAGCTACGAAGACAAGAAAAAGGGAGGGAAAACTAAGGCCAAGGTCATGCAAAAAGAATGCTGTAAAATGAATAAAAGGAGGGAAAATTTGGACCAATGAGAATTCAAGAACGTGAAAGCCACGTTTCCTTGAATCCCTTCAGCCAATTTAGCTTCTTTCTTGGTCATAAATACCTTTCTTCAAGCCAATTAAACTCTAATGCAAAACCCCATGCACGGCATGCAAAAATCCAAGTTAAAACCCTAGCCGAGAAAACCCTCTCGGGTTCTCTAAATATTGACGGAAAAATCACGTAAAAAGTATCCTAAAAATGCACTAAAATTCCTTCAATCCTTAGAAAGGTTGATGAGTTGATTCGTGGGATGATTGTGCATGATTGCATGTGACTCAAACTCGTCATGCAAAGTAAACTTCAATCGGGTTCGGGTGTGGGCTCGAGTGTTCTAAAGTTCGGGTTCAGTCTTCTCCACGCCAAGTTCTCACTTGTTTTTGCCTTGTTTGATCCTCCAAAGTTGGCTTAGAAATGTATAATTCTTCAATTAATTTTCCAGCAACATTAACAAACATATTAGAAAAATTCCGAGCTCAGGCTCGGGTGATTGCTCCACTTGGCCTGCCAATCCGTGGCATGCCAAGAAAAATCTTCTAAAATTCAAATATGAGAATTACATTCAGCATAGGTAAGATTAAATAGGAAAACTAAGCAACATCACATTCTTCATCGGACGGCCAAAAATATCTCAAAGAAGCACAATCTATCCGAAAATATCTCGAAGAAGCACAATCTATGGCATCAAAGATGGACCAATGAGAAAAATTAAGTAACGGTCAAGAGAGTGAAACTCTCTCTAGTTTTTGGCAATTCTCTCACAAATTTTGGATCTCCAGTGCCGTTTCCTCTGCTGCTCTTCCTCCCGGGATTCTCCATGCTTGGTTTTCACCATTATCTTTGGCGCTGAATTTGTGTTTTTCTTCTCTTTCATCTCACCCCTCGTGCGGTCCCTATTTTGCGGTTTCCAGTAACAAAAATTGCCCCGTGTGAAGCCTCCCAGTTCCTCCGGCAACGGCTCTCGCTTTGTCGGGCAGAGTTGGCCTCGTCGGTGAGCCCTGATACTACATTTTTGCCCCCGATGCCCTAAATCGTGTTTTCCCTCCTGCCTCTTGTTGATTCTTTTGTCTCGGAGGTGGCTGGTAATCTGCCGGTGCTGGAAAATTCTTACCGTTAACCGCTCCTCCTTAAGAAGCTGCCTCCTTGGTTTAATTTTGGAATTGATGAAACTAGCACCATTCCCATGTAGGTCAATTTCCATAATCTCCCCTTGGAATTTTTGTCTGAAAGATCTCTTAGCAAAATCTCGGCAAGAATTGGCAAACCGTTGATGACAGACCTTCTAACCAAGTCCTTAGGTCGGCTCGATTTTGCCAGGGTTCTAATTGAAGTTGACATTTCTAAGGAGTTGATTAGAGAGATAAAAATAAGCATTCTGAATGGAAATATTATCACTCAAGAGGTTCATTATGAAACCGAACCTGACTTCTGTACCTCTTGCTCCTCCATTGGCCACAATTCCGAGCACTGCAAACATAAACTTAATACCCCTGATCCCACTGTTCCTGCTCCTTCCGCTGAAAAAGAAACTTACAATCCCCATTCCCTCCCTCCTTCTCATCGGGCTAATACCTCGCATGGAGTCATTGATGATGTCTCAGATTCTATCAAGGAATTCTTGGGCCTCCCCCATCCCGATTGCTCGTTTGTTGGACAATCTTCTTCCTTTATCTCCTCGAATGATAAAGACTGTTTTGACTCCAAATCCCTCGACTCCATCCCCGATTCCAGCATTCCATTCAACAAAATGTCTACCCGATCAAAAGTGAAACCAAATTATCAGATACCTACCCTCTCTACCAAAGTCTCGGACAAGCGACATACATCTTCCAAAAAGGACATGATTAGGGCTTAAGGGGCTTTAACTCGCCTCTCAAGCAGGATGAGGTTTTTAACCTCATTCATGATAAGGAAATTGATCTCTTTGGAATTCTGGAAACTAAATCGTCCCCGGAAAGCATGTTTGAATTTGTTAAAAGGCTTAACGGTTGGAAATTTCTTACCAATTTTGACCTCCATCCTAGTAGTCGGATTGCCATTCTCTGGAATGATTCTAAGTTGGATATTAGCCTCCTGAGCTCGGACCCGCAAGTCATCCATCTTCACTCCACTTGTAAATCCACCCATCAAACCTTCCTAATTTCCATTGTATACGGCCTGCACTTCATTTCTTACAGGAAGCTCCTTTAGAATAACCTAGCTCGGGCCAGGAATGTCTATAGTCATCCTTGGCTAATCATGGGTGATTTTAATTCCATTTTGAACCCTTCCGAGAGAATTGGTGGGGTTGCTGCCAAACCTAGGGAATGTTTTGACTTTGGGGAATGCTGCCTAAACTTAGGCCTTTGGGATCTCCCCTCTTCCTGGCTAAAATTTACTTGGACCAATAACAAGGTGTGGTCCAAGTTTGACAGGTCCATGGTGGATGATCTTTGGCAATGTTCTCTTCCCAATGCCACCACCATGTTCCTTCCTCCTGGCCTCTCTGATCACTCTCCTTGCCATGTGCATATCCATAGCTTCCTGCCCCGGAAGAAATCAAATTGGAAATTCTTTAATATGTGTACTGATCATCCAAATTTTCTTCAGATTGTTAATGATTCTTGGTGCCTCCCATAGAGCTGCACTTATCAATATCAACTCAAGTACAAACTACATCTGTTGAAATCAAAGCTCAAGGAGCTACACCTTAAGCATTTTTCTCATATCTCCTCTAGAGCCGATCGTGCTAAATCTAAGGTCAAGGATGCCCAATCCTTATTGGATTCTCTTCCGGGTAATAGAGAATTAGCAAGAAAAATTCCCAAAATGAGGAAGCAAGTTGTTCTCCTTGCCTCGGCTGAAAAACTTTTCTATTAACAAAAAGCAAAAAGTAAATACATCTTAGAAAGTGACAAATGCTCCAAATTCATCAATGCAATTGTCAAGAAAAATCAAAAGAGGAATTTCATTCCTTTCATCATAAAGCAAAATGGTTTTCATTCGGACTCAATCGACCAAGTTCATGAGGAATTTGTGCAATACTACAAGAACCTCCTTGACTGCCCGAGCAATCTTGCCAAACCTGACCTTAATATCATCCGAAATGGCCCTCTTCTCTCGGACTCCGATTGTAAAATCCTCATAGAACCAATATCAAGGAATGAAATCAGCAAGCCCTTTTCGACATTGAAAATGATAAGTCTCCCGGGCCCGATAAATATACCTCAAAGTTCTTTACGGATACTTGGACTATAACCGGGGACCTCTTCTCCAATGTCATCTTAGATTTTTTTCATCCTCCATGCTCCTCAAGCAATGGAATCATGCGCTTATAACCCTTATTCCAAAAACTCATCATCAAAGCCTCCCCGAGATGCATGGGCCTCCCCGAGATGCATCATCAAAGCCGATCTTTCCAAAGCCTTTGACTCGGTAAATTGGTCCTTCCTTAGAGATGTTCTTGTTGGTTTGGGCTTTCCCCCTATCTTCGTTAACTTTCTTTCAGAATGTTTCTCCACGACTACCTATTCCATATCAATCAATGGTGGTCTCTTCCAATTTTTTAAGGGCATCAACGGTCTTAGAAAGGGGGACCCTATCTCCCCATACCTATTTGTCATTTGCCTAGAATACCTCTCAAGATTAATTAAATTTAGAACTCATAACTCTCATTTCAACTATCACCCTATGTGTAAGCATTTTGCGATCACACACTTGATCTATGCAGATGATCTTATGCTTTTAGCCTGTGAGGACCCTACTTCAGTAAAGATACTCCTTGAGTGCATATCTAACTTCAGTTCAGTCTCCGGGCTAAAGATGAACCTGGAAAAATCTAGTATTTTTGCTGCTGGTATTTGTCTACAAGATCTCAATGAAAATCTCCATATGTCCGGCTTAAAGCCTGGATCCCTTCCATTCAAATACCTTGGTATTCCTCTTTCGGCAGGGAATCTGCATTCCAACCACTACCTTCCCTTCATCAAAAAGCTTACGGACAATGTAACCGGCTGGAGTGCAATATCCTTATCTCGTGAAGGTCGCCTTGAACTCCTAAAATTGGTTCTACAAGGAGTGGAATTTTTCTGGATGCCTATCTTTAACCTCCCTGCAATGATCAAATTAAAAGCTACTCAAATTTGCAGGAACTTCCTTTGGGGCTCGGGCAAAGCGATTGTTGCTAGGTCCACTATCTAGTTGCCTAAGCTGGAGGATGGTCTCGATCTTCGGGATCTTGATTCTTGGAATAAAGCCTTCCATGCTAAAGCCATCTAGAACACACAAGAATATCTCCCCCTTCATCAAAAACCTCATCCAAACCTGTGCTTCCCTTCTAGAAAAGTTTACCTCTATTGACAAAGTAAAGGATTTAATTGAAGCTTGGAATAAAAATCAAATGGTCATGGCCTATCCCATTTATATCACTCCATCAGACCTTCCGGCCCTCCAAGACCGTGGGCTTCTCTTGTTTGGACAAAATGTGTTATCCCTAAGCACTCTTTTAAACTTTCGCTCGCTGCTCATGAAAGACTTAAAACAAAAGACCAGCTAAGTTTCTTTGGAAGAAGAGATCTTTGATGCTCTGCTCATTACAAACCGAATCCAACCACCACCTTCTCTTCTCTTGCCCCTTCTCCAACTCGGTTTGGAGTATCATAAAATCCAAATTTGGTATACGAAGATCCCTAAGTACCCTAAAAAGTGCTTTCAAATGGACAAAGAAGGAAAATATAGTAGATCACAGAAAAGCCAACTTGATGAAAATCTTTCTTGCCACCACTGTTTACTACATTTGGAAAGCTAGAAATGTCAAATCTTTTGAGGGGAAGTCATTGCCGGCTTAGCACATTTCAAGAAAGATTGAAAAGCATGTCTTAAAAATGTTTTTGGCTCTCTATCCTAAGATGATTGATCAAATATCATCCACTCCATCAAGACAAGCTCCTTTTCCATTTTCCTGCCTCATTTCCTTTAGGGTCTGTTTGCATGTTTGTTGATACACCCCTTCGGTCTCCTTCTTCAGCTCTAGGATGCTACCTCCTCTGCTTGCCTTGGGTTGCTTAGCTCTATTTTGGTGGATGCCGCTTCTCTCTTGCTTGCTCAGATTGCTGCCTTTTTGCTTCCTCATGCCTCTAGCTATTGCTGGCTTTGAATAGTCCCCGCTATTGCTGCTGGCCATTTTGTGCTCCTCCCCGCGGTGCTTCCTTTTTGCTACCTATGGGTCGCTATCCCCTCGGTTTGCCTTGGGCTGCTGATGCTGTTTTGTTTTTGGTGGTTGCTGCTGCTCTCTTTCTTGCTCAGATCTGCTGTCACATTAGTTGTCGTTGCCTTGCCTTCAGTTTTTGCTTGCTCTCATTTGATCCCGCAAATGCTGCTGGACATTTTATGTTCCCCCCGCGATGCTCTTTTTGTGGCCAATAGGTTGAGCTGATTTTTCTTCTTTGCCGTTATTTTTATGTCTGGCTTCATTGTTTATTGCCGGCTTTGTGTTAGTGAGGGCTTATCTTTGTGTCTCCCTTCTCGGGCCTTTTGTAATTTGGTAAGTCAGCATGTTGGCTTTCCGATCGTGTTTTTGCTCTTCCTCGTTTTGAGATTGAGTTGTTCGGGGTGGTCATTCTAGGTTGTAGATTCCCCCCCAGCTCCTCACTCTGGATTTTGCTTATATGTAATTCTTTGTTGCTTTTATTTTATTTAACTAAAACCAAAAAAAAAGATGGACCAATGAGGAGCCTTCATGGGGCGCTCCTCCTCCAGCTCATTAAGCTCCTAGGAAATGTCTGAAATGCTCTCTTAAACAATAATTAGATAACCCTAGAATTTCCGATGCAAATAAATCCAACAAACGCGTGAAAATAAAAAAAAAACTAATAAGATTGTTTCCCGAGTAGGTTGTGCTGCCCTCTCTGTGTTGTCTGTAGTTGACTAAGCAAACGACATCCAATTTTAACGTTCTACCTTTCGTTTGAAACTTGAGAAGTTAGCTATCTTTCCTCAGAAGGAGTCATTTTGATTTAAGGCCGCCAAGATCATCAAAAGAGCCAGAAAGCTTTGGCGGTCCATCTGAGCCGGGAAACCCTCTCGGGTTCTCATGCAACGAGCATCTTTAACACGGATCAAATGCGGGTTTGGGTCTAGACTCCTCGGGTTTTGGTTGAAGTTCCGCCTCTTCTCCAAGCCAAGTTATAACATTTTGCCTTTCTTGATCTTCCAAAGTTTTCTTAAAAATGTGGAAATCTTTAATTATTTTTCTTGCAAAATTAACACACAAATTAGAAAATTCCTAAGCTCGGTCTCGGATGAGTATTCTGCTCGAGATGCCAATATGTGGCTTGTCATTCTCCCAAGGTTTTTTTTTATTTGTCCTAAAATCCACTTGAGACTCCTCTTCTCGTTTGTCCTCTTCGTAAAATCTAGTAAAGAGAAAAAAATGTTAGCCATTACATGCGATTGGAATTCCATAATTGCCGGGTAGCTCGAGCTTGCATGTGTTCGGATTATGTAGCTTATGCACAAAAATTTGATGCACATCACGAAACAAGTGTGTCCAATGG
The DNA here is from genome assembly GCA_003255005.1 of Begonia fuchsioides. Taxonomy (NCBI): domain Eukaryota; kingdom Viridiplantae; phylum Streptophyta; class Magnoliopsida; order Cucurbitales; family Begoniaceae; genus Begonia; species Begonia fuchsioides. The sequence goes on along the minus strand of QAOC01041996.1, from coordinate 185,497 downwards.
AAATGTTCTATTAAGGCTTCCAAGATTTTAAACTTACCAAGGTGATTAGCCAAATCATATTCATCGGTTCCTTTGATGAATGATACGCGGGCTTCCTCACTAGAATTGTAAAATTTCTCATCCTTGATTGAATAATCCTCCATGATATGAAGCACACAATTCCTCTTCTTTAGGCTCAAATCATCACAAGGACAAAAATCTTGATAACTCTTACAAATTTCTTGGAAGTTCTCTTTTGAATAAACTTCACTTCGGATTTTGGGAGATAGATCTCTTTGGATCACCACCAAAAGTTGTCCTTCTTGAGTATTGAAAATCTTACCCTCGGTTTCTTTATCTTCAACAATTATTTCCACCACTTCATGAGCATTTAAAATTTCCTTATCGGGTGGTTCTTGACTTTCGCTGATTTCTTCCATCACCTCATGAGTATGGAAAGTCTCCTCTTCGAATCCTTGTTCTTCACCGATTTCTCCCATCCCTTCATGAGCATGGAAAGTCTCTTCTTCTGGTACTTGATCATCATCCTCTTCTATTATCCACCAAGGCTTCACATAAAGTGGTTGTGGTTCCTCCTTTGAAAATGATTTGTATGGAGGAGTTATTTCGGGAACAAATTGGTTAAACATCTTTCTTCCGTTTCTTTTCACTAGTCTCTCCACTTTAATGGTAACTTGGACCAAGACATAAAAAATATCCATTGGTTGTAGCTCCACCATGTTTCTAATCTCCTCGTTCAAACCTCTCAAGAACTTGCAATGATTTTCTCTTCGAATTCATGAAGGTCCATGGCATCAAAGATGGACCAATGAGGAGCCTTCATGGGGCGCTCCTCCTTCCGCTCATTAAACTCCTAGGAAATGTCCAAAATTCCCTCCCAAACAATAATTAGATAACCTTAGAATTTCCCATGCAAATCCATGCAACAAATGCGTGAAAATAAAAAAAAACTAATAAGATTGTTTCCCGGGTAGGTTATGTTGCCCTCTATGTGTTGGCTGTAGTTGACTAAGCAAACGACATCCAATTTTAACGTTCTACCTTTTGTTTGAAACTTGAGAAGTTAGCTATCTTTCCTCAGAAGGATTCGTTTTGATTTAAGGCCGCCAAGATCATCAAAAGAGCCAAAAAGCTTTGGCGGTCCATCTGAGCCGGGAAACCCTCTCGGGTTCTCATGCAACGAGCATCTTCAACCGAGATCAAATGCGGGTTCGGGTCTAGACTCCTTAGGTTTTGGTTGAAGTTCCGCCTCTTCTCCAAGCCAAGTTATAACATATTTTTTCCTTTCTTGATCTTCCAAAGTTTGCTTAAAAATGTGGAAATCTTTAAGTATTTTTCTTGCAAAATTAACACACAAATTAGAAAATTCCCGAGCTCGGGCTTGGATGAGTATTCCGCTTAGGATGCCAATATGTGGCATGTCAATATACGTCACTGAAGTTGTCTAATTGAAAGTGCTAATACATCTAGGGCATGGGATTAGTCTATGATATCATTACTTTTTTCTAGGGCATTTGATAAAATATGCACAACGTCTACCAATTCCAAATTTCAATTTTCATAAACATATATATGATATTCCAACATGATTGGTTAACCAATAAACATAACCATGGAGGAAATTTTTTAATTTTCGTGTCTGACTCATAACCGACTTACAAAGTCATTGATAGTCCAATAATTGTCACTTATCCTTAATGTAATTATGTGAATAACCATAATTACTCTAAACCACGTAACATAAGGTCATACCTCTTGATTTTCAGCTTAATAGATTCCTCTTGATGAGAGGAACACTTCTCCTCAGAGGATTAGAGGCTAATTTTAGCTTCTTTCCCTTCAACTTTAACTTTCTCTCTCTAAACCCTTTTCTATCAATTTCTCCTTTCTTTCACCTTTTTTCTCTCTTCGACAAGAAAATGGCTGATCATCAGCCATCCTCCAATATTTCTAGATGGTTCATGGGATGAAATTACTATTTTGGCAAAGGTTTTAGGGTCTTCTCATGGAGTTTGTTTCTTCTAATGGAATTTTATAGATTAGTAGATTAAATTACAGAAACAAGAACTTCTTGATTTGAAAATGTATAGAGAAAGTTATGAATCTTAGACCCTAAAGGTTGGAACAAATACTGGGTTGGAATTTTGTAACAGAGCAATTTCTGTGTTACAATCATATCATGCCTTAGAAGAGCATAACTGGCAAAATGTTCTTCCACAAAGTTGTAGTAGACGTTAAGATAAGAAGAGTGATAAGTAGATCAATTCCATTGGACTTTTGGAGAGGAAGTTAGTTTTATTTTAAGTTGGTGAAGGAAAACCAGACTATAGAATTATGGATTTTTAGCGATGTTTGGTATTTTGTATATTTGATTATGAAAATACCAAAGGATAGGTCGAGACTCAATAATAAAAAGATGAGAATTATTGAAATCTGAGTTGTGGAACGAAAGTTATGAAAATTTTAAAAGGGGTCACCCCTTGAAACTCTCGGCTTTTATTAAGGGTCGACACCTTGAATAAGAGGTCGACATCTCATTGCTGAAATATTAACTTTTCAATGAAATTTTAGGAAATTCAATCCATGATTAATTAAGGATGAACAAATAGGGAAGTGCCACGTTAAAAGGATGGTGACATCTCATGCATGAAGAGGTTGTAAGCTTGGATGGCCACACCTCATGCTTGAACCACATAACTCTTCACCTTCCATAGGGATAAAATTTATTGGAATCTGACACGAAATAGGAATAGGAATAATGGAAATATTTTGGATCGGCTGATTTCTAGGGATTAACCAAAAAATCAGATTTGGGATAAACTTTAGGCGGTTGCATCTCACAAACGGGAGTGAGATTTCTTATGCAATTTGGAGGAGAACTTAAGGAATAAAGCTAAAATATGGTCTTCAAAAATTACGGGATTCTGACGCACGGATTTAAAGATATATTTACGATGGTGAAAATAGTTAAGGGGATAATTTAGGATTTTCTCAGCAAATCCGAGAAAATGATGATGAATTTGAAATTATTGTAACTTGTAAGCGGGGATGAGTTTGGAGCTGAAATTTAGATCTTGTCTAAATGAATAAGGTTAGAAGAATACGTCAAAATTTGGAGAAATTATCATGGATGGTTTGGGGAATGGGGAGGCGAGATGGAAGACGGATGCAGAATGGTCGGAAACGGGGATTTGCAGTAAAAGGTGGTTCCTTTCATGTAAATTTCTTATGAAATTAATGTTTGAGGATTGAAGGGTTCAAGGGTTTATTGTTCAGAGTTCAGTGTTCAAGAGTTTAGGGTTCAAGGTTTAATTGCTCTAGGGTTTGAGGATTGACGGATGCAGAATGGAAGACAGATGCAGAATGGTTAATTTCTTATGAAATTAAGGTTTGAAGATTGAAGGGTTCAAGGGTTTATTGTTCAGAGTTCAGTGTTCAAGAGTTTAGGGTTCAAGGTTTAATTGTTCTAGGGTTCCTTGGTTTCATGGTTCAGGGTTTAAGCTTCATTGTGGAAGGTTTAGGGTTTCAACATTCTATGTTTTGAGGGTTTACAATTCACGGTTCTAGGGTTCCAAGGTTAAGGGGTTTTAGGGTTCCAAAGTTTTAAGAATCAGAGTTTTGGGTTCCAATGTTTAATTTTCAAGGTTCTAGGATTCAAAGTTCAAGGGTTTAAGGTTCATGTTTCAAGGGTTCTAGGATTTGATTGTTACGGAGTTCTAGGGTTTAGTTTTTAGTGTTTTATAGTTTCAGGGCTTAAGGTTTCTAGGGTTCCATAGTTGAGTGTTTAGAATTCAAAGGTTCAGGGTTCTAGGGTTTAGGGTTTAGTGTTTTCAGGGTTCTAAAGTTCAGGATTAAGAGTTCTAGTGTTCTAGGGTCTCGCATTTCAAGATTTAGAGTTCTAGCATTCCAAGGTTCTAGGGTTTCAGGTTCTTGGGTTTCAAGATCGACAGTTCATTATTCTAGGGTTCTAGGGTCAAGGTTTTTAGGGTTATAGGGTTCTAAGTTTAGGGATTCAGGGTTCAAGTTTCCATGGTTCTAGGGATCAATAGTCCAAAGTTAAGTTTTATGAGGTTCCAGGGTTTAGGGATCAAGATTCTAGGGTTCTAGAGTTTAACAGTTCTAGGGTTCAAGGTACACGGTTCAGGGTACATGATTCAAGGGTTCGATGGTTCCATTGCCTAGGGTTTGGGGTTCAGGGTTTAAGGGTAAGGGTTTAAGGGTTCGAGTTTCAAGGGTTCAGGGTTCCAAAGTTCAGGGTTCCAAGGTTCAGAGCTTACGATTTAGTGTTCATGATTCAAGATTCCATTGTGTAGGTTTTAAGGATTCTAGGGTTTAAGGCTTAAAATTCTAAGGTTTAGGCTTCCAAGGTACATCGTAAGGGTCTATGGTTTATGGTTTTAGGGTTTGGGGTTAAGGGTTGCAAGGTTACAAATTTTTCAGTGTTCAGGATTCAAAATTCTAGGGTTCAAATATCAAGGATTGACAATTTAGGGTTTAGGGTTCCAAGGTTCAGAGTTCAGAGTTCCAAGGTTCAAGGTTCCTCGTTCCACAGTTCCAGGGTTGTTTAGTTTTAAGGTCCAGGAAATAAGATTCTAGTGTTCCAAGGTTCACGATTTTAGGATTTAGAATTCAAGGGTACTAGGATTCTAGGGTTCAAGGGTTGAGGGTTAAGGGTTCCAGGGTTTAAGGTACAAGGTTCTCAGGTTAAGGGTTCATTGTTTGAGGTTCTAAGGTTAAGGGTTCAGTGTTTCATGGTCCTGGGTTCTGGGTTTAGGATTCCAAGGTTCAGGGTTCTATGCTAAGAGTTAAGGGTTCTAGGGTTAAGGGTTCTAGGATTTAGGATTCAGTGTTCCAAGGTCTAGGGTTGAGGGTTCTAAGGTTCAAAATTTAGGGTTCCAAAGTTCTAGGGTTCAAGGTGCAGGGTACTAGGGTTCAAGGTTTCCAAGGTTCAAAAGTTCCAGGGTACAGGGTTCTAAGATTTCATGGTCTAGTGTTAAAGGTTCCAAGGTTCAAGTTTAAATGTTCCACGTTCAACGGTTTATGGTTCAGGGTTGCAGCCTTCTTAGGTTAAAGGCTCCAAAGTTAAGGGCTGCAAGGTTCCAGTGTTTAGGGTTCAAGTTTCATGGGTTGGTCACAGGGTTTATGGTTTGATTGTTCAAGAGTTCCAAAGGTTAAGAAATCAGGGTTCCAAAGTTCAGTTTTAAAGGGTTCTGGGTTCAGGGTTCATGGATTAAGGGTTGCAGGATTCACAGTTAAGGGTTCAAGGGTTCATGGTTCAAGGGTTCAGGGTTCATGGTTCAAGGGTTCAAGGATTAAGGGTTCAGGGTTCATGGTTCGAAGGTTCTAAGGTTCAGGGCTCCAAGATTCAGGGTTAGGGCCCAGCGTTAAGGGTTACAAGGTCCACGATTCAGGGTTCCAAGGTTATAGGGCTCTAGGGTTCAAAGTTTACAGTATGATGATTTTGGGGTTATAATGTTAAAGGTTCCAAAGTTCAGGATTCTTTGATTAAAGGTTCATGGTTCTATGGTTCAGGATTATGGTTCAGCGTTCTAGGTTTCCAATCTTCTAGGGTTCAATAATGCAGGGTTAGGAGTTTGAGGAATAAGGGTTCAAGGTTAAAGGTTTCAAGGTGTTATGATTCAAGGGTTCATGTTTAAAAGGTTCAAGGTTTGAGGGTTCATGATTTAGGATTCCAAGGTCCAGGGTTACACTGTTCAGGATTCTAAGGTTTAGGGTTCTATGTTCAGGGTTTAGGGTTCCAAGGTTCTATGGTTTAGAGTTCATTTTTCTAGGGTTTAAGGTACAGGGTTAAGGGTTCCAAGGTTCAAGGTTTTAAGGTTTCAGGGTTCAGTGTTTAGGGTTCAATGGTCTAGGGTTAAATTTTCCAGGGTTCCAAGGTTCTAGGGTTCAGGGTTCAACGTTAGGGTTCAAGGTTCTGGGGTTCAGGGTTTAGGCTTTCAAGGTTCAGGGTTCAAGGGTAAGTGTCAAAGGTTCGTTTAGGCTTCCAGGTTTTAGAGTTTATAGTTTCAGTGTCCTAGGGTTCAAGGTTCCAAGTTTTTAGGGTTTAGAGTTCAAGAGTTCTAGAGTCCAAGGTTCCAAATTTCCAGGTTTCAACGTCTAGGGTATAAGGGTTCAAGGTTCAGCATTTCAAGGTTCACGGTTTCTTGCTTTAAGGCTCAAGGTTCAAGTGTTTAAGGGTTTTAAGGTTTTAAGGTAAGGGTTTAAAGTTCAAGGGTGACATGCCACAGTTTGGCATACCGAGCGGAATACTCACTCGAGCCTGAGCTCGGGCATTTTATAAAATGTTTGTTAATTTTGCAGGAACATTACTTGAAGAATTATACATGTTAAAGCTAACTTTGAAGGATCAATTAAGGCCAAAACACGTGATAACTTTGTGTGAAGAAGAAAAAGAATAGCAACAAATAACCGAGCCTCTCGGAATCAAGCCCGCACCCAAACCCGATTGAAGTGTCACGTTGCATGGCGAGTTGGAGTCTCATGCAAACGTGATCAAAGGTCCCACGACTCCACTCATCAAATTTTCCTTGAAGGGAAGAAATTTTATTGCATTTTTAGGATACTTTTTACGTTAATTTTTACGTTGAACTTTAGAGTACCCGAGAGGTTTTCTCGGCTAGGTTCATTTTGGTTATTTCTTTTGCCTGCTTTTGCATGGGGTTTTGCATGAGGGATCTTCAGCTGATAGAGGGGCATTTTGGGCCAAGAAAGAAGGTAAAATTGGCTGAGGGAATTCAAGACCACGTGGCTGCACATTCTTGAATTCTCATTGGTCCAATTCTCCCTCCTTTTATTTTCATTTCCAGCATCCATGTTGCATGACTTGGCCTTTAAATTTTCCCTCCAATTTTCCTCTATTCTCAGCTGATAAAACCTCCCCCATGGCGTGCTTGTAACCTCAATTTTGAATTTTAATTAAAGTTTCTTTGAGCATCTCCCTCTCACGGGCATTTCCAACTTCAAACCGGCAGCCGGCGCACCTCCGGCCACCGTAGGTTATCTCAAAGGAATCCTCCCTCTAAGCTGGAGATTTCTTGGGGCTTCAATACTCCAGCCTTCTTCAAGGACTTTAGGGTGAGATTGAAGGTCACAAGCTCTTCCTTGCATCAATATTTTTTGTTTGGTTTTAGTTCTTTCCGCCGGCAGATTTCCGACCACCACCAAAAACACCGTTAATGTTCCATTACATTCTGACCGATCCATCCACGTGATTTCCTTAATTTTTGGAGGATTATCACCTATCTTCTTTCGAGAGTTCCACTCAAAATTTCAGCCCTAAACTTGATCGCATCGTCGAGTTATCACCGTCCGAATTCCAGTCCCGATTTTGGAATTATCTGATTATCGTTTTTCCATTTACCTAACCCAATTCTCCCACTTCCTAAATCTAAACCCCCTCCATTCCATGTCAAAGGGGTTTGAGGGTCCAAAGTTTAGGGTTCAAAGTTCAAGCGTTCAATGTTTATGGGTTTACAATTTAGAATTCAATAGTGCCAGGGTTCAACGTTCTACGGTTCAAGTTTTCTCAGTTCCAAGGTTCCATAGTCTAGGGTTCAGGGTTTAGTGTTTCAAGGTTCATAATTCTAAGGATAAGGGTTTAAGGTTCTAGGGTTCACTATTCAGTGTTCTAAAGTTCTAAGGTTAAGGGTTAGTGATTCAGAGTTCTACAGTTCAAGGTTCAAGGTTCCAGGGTTAAGTGTTCTAGGGTTTAAGGTTCATGATTCATGGTTTCAAGGTTCACCGCTCCAGGTTTTAAGGTTTTAATGTTCAGGGTTTTAGGTTTCAAAGATTCTAGGTTACAGGAATCAAGGGTTCAATGGTTCAGGGTTCATGGTTCTAGTGTTTAGAGTTCAAGTTTCAAGTTTTAAGGTTCCAAGAGTTAGAGTTCTAGGTTTCAGGGTTCATGCTTTATAGTTCCAAGGTTCATGCTTCCAAGGTTTTATGGATTTAGGGTTCTAAAGTTCTGAGTCCAAGATTTGAGGGTTTCAGGGTTCTAGAGTTCTATGTTCAAGGTTCCTAGAATCATGGTGCTAGGGTTCAGGGTTCAGGGTTGATGGTTCAAGGTTTAAGGTTGAAGGGTTCAAGAGTTCTAGGGTCTAGGGTTGAGGGTTTAGGGTTATAAGGTTCAGGGTTCTGGAGTCAAGGGTTTATAGTTTAGCGTTTAAGGGTTCTAGGGCCTAATGTTTAGGGTTCAACATTCCAAGGTTTAGCGTTAAACGTTTAGGGTTAAGGGTTCAAGGTTTAAAGGTTTAAAGGTTTAAAGGTTTGAAGGTTCGAGACTTCTAAGTTTCAGTGTTAAGGGTTCCACAATTTAGAGTTCAAGGTGTAAGTGTTCTAGGGTTCTAGGATTCTAGGATTCAGTTTTCCAAGGTTGATGGTGATTGGTTCGAGGGTTCTAAGATTCAGGGTTTAGGCTTCCAATTTTCAAGTTCATTGTCTGAGGGTTCCAAGGTTGAGGGAGGGTCCCTAGGTTCCAGGGTTTAGGGTTTCAAGGTTCAAGTGTTTAAGGGTTCCATGGTTCAGGGATCAGGGTTCATGGTTCAGTTATCACGGTTCATGGTTAAGGGTCCCTAGATTTAGGGTTCATGGTTCCACAGTTTAAGGTTCAGGGTTTAGGGTTTCGAGATTCTAAGGTTTCACATTTCCTTGATATAAGGCTTAAGGGTTTAGGGTTCAAAGGTTTAGTGTTTTAGGGTTCGAGAATTAAGGATTTTGGGGTTCTAGGGTTTCAAGTTAATGGTTAAGGGTTTCAAGGTTAAGGGATCCAGGGTTCAGGTTTTAGGTTTCATTGGTTCTAGTGCTTTAGTATCCATGGATCTCATTTCCAAGGTCACGGTTCCACGGTTCAAGGTTCAAGGTTCAAGTGTTGAAGGTGTAGATTTCTAGGTTTCAAAGTTCAAGATTTTAGGGTTTATGGTTTAAGGGTTCCAGGCTTCAGGGTTCCAGGCTTCAAGGTTTAGGGTTCTAAGGTTTAGGGTTCTAGCTTTAAGGGATTCAGGTTTTAGAGTTTCAGGGTTTAAGGTTCTAGGGTTTAGGGGTTCCAAGATTACATGGTTCCATGATTAAGGGTTCAGAGTTCAGGGTTTGAGGGTCATGTGGTTCTGGGGTTCAAAGTTTATGGGATAAGTTTCCAACATACATGGATTTAGGTTTTAGGGTTCCATGGTTCAAGATTCAAGATTTATGGTTAAAAAGTTCAGGGTTCTAGAGTTTAGAGTTTATAGTTTGAGGGTTCTAGGGTTTTAAGATTCATAGTTCATGGTTCCAAGGTTCAAGGATGTAGGTGTACTACCAGTGTACATATTAACTGATTTTATTAAATGAGATAATTAAAAATTGGTTTAATGCGATACATGCTGAATTAGCAGTAGGAACGGAAGGCAAACTATAATATGACATATGTCACTATAGGATTAGTGCCTAATTATGATTAAAGCATAATTTGTGAAAATTATGGGGTCATTAAGGTTTACTAATCATGATTATTTAATTTAATCCTAAGGATTAGCTTAGTACTAATGTAAATTAATTAGTTAAGCTGAGTATGATTAATTTGATAATGATGAAGGTATTTTAGCAATTAAAGGAGCTTATAATGGTGTGATGTTAAAACTAAATGGATAAATTTGGCAAAAGGGTATTTTCACTCCATGAACAATCTAAAAATATTGAAGAATGAATGATCATCAGCCATTAAGAAGAGAAAACTTGATAGAAAAGGGTTTTAGAGAGAGAAAGTGAAAGTTAAAGAGAAATGAGTTAAAATTAGCTTCCTATCTTCTGAGGAGAAGTGTTCTTCTCATCAGGAGGAATTTATTGATCTAGGAATAAAGGGGTATGACCTTATATTACTTGTTTTAGATTAACTACAGTTATTCAGAGGATTACAATAAGGATAAATGAGAATTATAGAAACATCAATGATTTTGCATGTTAGTTGTGAGTTACATATGGGATTTGAAATCATAGCATTTCATAATGTACAAAACAAGTTATGATATTTTGAAAGTACCCCAAGCCATGGTATTTATTCAAAAAATTATGAATGAATTTAGGTAATTGAGGTGAAGGTGATCCACAATTTTACCTATTGTTAGAAATACTTGCTAAGGATAGTTAGGGTAAGTAATTTTGTGTGTTTTTGGCTTAATTGAGTCTACATCATAGAACAATATATATTTGTTTTAATATGTTATTTTATGCTTTGTATGTCAATATGAAATACACGTACAAATAATGTAGAAAAGCATGATTCAGTTTATAATATGATGAATTGTTGTTTTAGTGTTATGAACATTGTTTAACTGCTTGATACAGTAATATTGAGCATGTTCACAAGCATCTTATGCATACTATTTAAATGTTAATGCATATCATATATTACTTACTGAGCTTTATGCTCATAGATGAGTTTTATGATGTAGGTGGGGAAGACGTGCACTAAGAGGTGTATGAGATAAGTTGCTTTGTTCATGAGGGTTGTTGTTGCTGTTTGAGCAGATGTTGACCTGTGGGCAAGGATTTTTAAAAATTGTAAATAATGGTTAGGAAAAAAAGTTTTCCACATCATATATATAGCTTCTAAACCGTTTAATTGACCTAACACGTGTAAATGTGTTTAAGTTAATTAAGTTTGGATGTTGCCTTAGATGAATTTTATGAGAAAATATTTTCCACTACAAGTAAAAAAACAAAGAACATATTTCGAGCTATGAAGGAAGTTATAATAGGGTAATCAAGTTTTAGGGTTCCACTATTCACAATTCAAGGTTCTAGGGTTCCACGGTTCACAATTCAAGGTTCTAGGGTTCCATGATTAAAGGTTTCATGGTTTAGGGTTTAGGGTTTAGGGTTCAAGGTTTTAGTGTTCCAGGGTTTCAAGGTTGAGGCATTAGGCCTCCAAAGGTCTGTGTTCCTAGGTTCAGGGTTCTAGGGTATATAGTTCCATGATTTCATGTTCTAGGGTTCAAGGTTTACGGTTTCAGTGTTTAAGGTTAGAATTTCATGGGTTCCATGGTCCAGGGTTAAAGTTTTCAGGGTTTGAAGAGTTCAAGGTTGAAGGTTTTAAGGTTCCAGGGTTTTGGGGTTCCAAGGTTTAGGGTTTAAGGTTCCAGAGTTTTGAAGGTTCTAGGGTTCAAGGTTTCGGGGTTTCAAGGTTAAGGGTTTCAGTGTTTAGGGATGTAGGGTTTAAGGGTTTTAGGGTTCCACGGTTCACAATTCAAGGTTCTAGGGTTCCACAATTAAAGGTTTCATGGTTTAGGGTTTAGGGTTTAGGGTTCAAGGTTTTAGGGTTCCAGGGTTTCAAGGTTGAGGCATTAGGCTTCCAAAGGCCAGTGTTCCTTGGTTCAGGGTTCTAGGGTATATAGTTCCATGATTTCATGTTCTAGGGTTCAAGGTTTACGGTTTCAGTGTTTAAGGTTAGAATTTCATGGGTTCCATGGTCCAGGGTTAAGGTTTCCAGGGTTTGAAGAGTTCAAGGTTGAAGGTTTTAAGGTTCTAGGGTTTTGGGGTTCCAAGGTTTAGGGTTTAAGGTTCCAGAGTTTTGAAGGTTCTAGGGTTCAGGGTTTCGGGGTTTCAAGGTTAAGGGTTTCAGTGTTTAGGGATGTAGGGTTTAAGGGTTTTAGGGTTCAAAGTTCAAGTTTCAAAGTTCAAGGTTTAGGGTTCAAGGGGTTCAAGGGTCCAAAGTTCAAGGTTTAGGATTCAAGGGTCCAGGGTTCAGGGTTTATTGTTCAAGGTTCAAGGTTTAGGGTTCTAAGAATCTGGGTTTAAGGTAGGGGTTCTAGGGTTTTGGGTTTCAAGGTTCATGGTTTATATTTCAGGGTTCCATGGTTTAGGGTTCTAGGGTTTTTTGTTTAGGGTAAGGGTTCTAGGGTTTTCAAGTTCAAGGTTCAGGGTTATAGGTTCATGGTTAAAGGGTTTTTCTAGGGTTTTTTGTTTAGGGTAAGGGTTCTAGGGTTTTAGAGTTCAAGGTTCAGGGTTCTAGATTCATGGTTAAAGGGTTCAGGTTTAGAGTTTGAGGGTTCAAGGTTCCAAAGTTCCAAGGTCAAAGGTTCACCGTTCTAGGGTACATGGTTCAGGTGTAACACCCAACTTTTTGATGTACAATAACATTTATGCGAATATATAATGTTTTATGGTTAAAGAATGAAATGAGCTAAGAAAAGATGAATATGAAGATGAAATTTCACAATGGAAGTAATGAATTGATGAATCGGAAATAGTTTTGGTATTTACCTAATTCAGAGGTTTTAGGGTCTTCACATGAAGTTGGTTTCTTCTAATGGAATTTAATAGATTAGCAAATGAAACTACAGAAACAACATTATCTTAAATTGAAACATATCAAGAAAGTTATGAATCTTAGAACCCAAGAATTGGTAACAAATTTTGGGTTATAATTTTGTAACAGAACAATTTCTGTGTTCGAATCATATCATTCCATAGAAGAGCCTAATTGGCAAAGAATTCTTCTAAAAAGTTGTAGTAGACATCTAATTAAGAAGACTGATAGGTAGATCCACTCTATTGAAGTTGTATAGAGAACGTTATGCTCATTTGAAGTTGGTAAAAGAAATCTGGACTATAGAGTTATGGACTTTTGAGCGATGTTCGGTCTTTCGTATATTTGATTATGTTAAACTATTATTTTGAAGTTTATGCCTTCTATACAGTTAAACTAGACTTAATAAGAAAAAGATTGGTGTTTGAATCATAGAAATATAAGTTGTATAACAAAAGTTATGAAAGTTTTAACTGCCAGTCAACCTATGAACAATGTTCGGTCGACCTATGAACAATGTCAGGTCGACCCCTTTGGTTATGCGCTCGACACTTTACTTAAACGGTCGACCGCAATGGAATAGCGGTCGACACCTTGTTAAACGGTTGACCGCAATGGAGTAACGGTCGACACCTTCATCGACGTAAGTTGAAAGGTCAGCCAAAATTTGGATGAATCTGATTTATGGACCTAAAGGAAATATTGTTTTTGATTAATAAAAGACATAAAAAGCATTTTGCTGCCATATTTCTTCCAGACAAGAATTTTTATCTTCATTCTCTCTGAATTTTTGTGAAGGTTTAAGTTCAAGGTATTCATCTATTCTTTAAGTTTCTTTTAGGTTCAGTATTGATAAAATGATGGTATTGCTTGAATTGGTGAATATAAACGAATGATTTCATTCCAAGAAATGTGAAACAAGTCGATTATGTACAAAGTTAAAGTTTTAGAAATTCGGTTGATAAGTAGTATGAATTAGAGTTTACTTCCTTCATAAGAGTTAAATTAGACTCTTAGAGTGATCTATAGCCTTTTGAATCACTCAATTCAAAGTTATGTACACAAAGTTATGGATGTTGCAAGTTTTCAGACAAAAACTGGGAGAGGAATTCAGACGACCATTTTGCAAGTTAGGTCGTCCATTTTGTAAGTTAGGTCGACCGGTTTTCAGAATGCATGCTCTCTGTTTTTGAACAGCGGTCGACACCTTGATTTAAGCGGTCGACCGGTTCTGCATTTAAAGTAATGCATACACTCATTTTTTGAATTTGGTGTCTTCTAAGAAGTTATAGTAGACTCTTTAAGGAACAATTTGACACCTTAAGCATTACAAATGGATCATTATCGAGGAAGCTTTAGTTGTTTGATATTGGGATAAAGTTATGACTTTACGCAATAAAACAGGTTATGTTACCTGAATTTTTATCATTGGATGATCTATATGTTTAGGTCCTCAATTGGATTAAAAGAGGCTCAAGTGGATTAATTCAAGATAGCGGTTAAGGTAAGTAATTATGCATGTGTTTGGCCCCTTTTGGGACTGCATCACAAAGAGTAGGATTAAGGTTGTATGCTTAGATGTTAATTAAATTAAGTATGAAATGAACATGTTACATTAAGTATGTATTGAATTCTGCTTGGGGTGTATCGCACCGTGCACCAACCCAATAATATGGGCTTGATTGATGTTTGTATCCCATTGATTGTGATTGTATATTATGCTAAGTATCGACTAAGTATATAAAGCATGAAAAGTATGTAAAGTACGTTTAGTAACAAAGATAGTATTTACAATGGAGATGTTTGTTCTATGTTGATTGCATGATGTTAAGTTATCAAGCTATGCATGAATCATATTAAGTTATTAAGTATTGCATGAAATCATATCCATGCATCATGTTTTATGAAAGATACGAAAATGTTTTCTCATGCATGTTTTCAAAATGTCACCCAACCGGATGTGAGGATGGTATGGGACATCTCCAGCATTCGATGCATTAATGTATGTAAAGCTGAAACAATGGGATGAAGCCACGGGGTGGTAAACTTGGTCGAGAGGGCTAGGTGATGCCACGGGGTGGTACCCAAAAATGTGATGGACCTTGGTGGAACCACGGGGTGGAGCTTTTGATCAGGGCATGATGTGCCTTCCTTGGGGGTCGGCGCACCGTGGGTCTGAAGAATGCATACACACGGGGAATGGAGTGGACTCTTTAGAGTTTTGGTATGTAGATGGATGGACAATTCGAATACTTGAGCAATCAAAGTATTCTCCTCAGTAGACCTTACCCACACTCGGATGTGACGCACCGATCGTACATGCAAGGGTTGACGTTCTCGGCCGGATATGACTCACCGGAGAAGTATACGTTGGAGGGAGCTTCAAACTTTTCGGGAAAAAGGTGCAATGCACAATTTTTACTAAAATTCTCTCTATCTCATTAAAGTGTAAGGTGTTACACTTAAATACTAAAAACGTAAAAGATAAAAAGCTAAGAAAGATAAATTAAGCCCTTGGATGACTTGAACATCTTGGATTAGCTTTGGGAAGGCTCCGGTTGACTTTAGGTTTGGTTCATGAAGATTGGCACGGTTGGTTTTGCGTCTTGACCGAAGGTGACCGTGGTTGTCTGAGAGGTGGCACCGGTTGTAATAATCTTCGAGCCATGAAAGATTGGCTTGTGCCAATTTGGATCCGGGGCTTCTAAAAGGCTCTCGGTGGTCTGAAAGAGCTGTCACGTGGTCTGGTTCATCGGTGGACCGTCAATGGTTTGCAAGTGACCGTGGGCATATCCAAATGGCGATATGGTGGTTGCACCTAACCGGATTTTGTGGGATCCGCGAGGATATTTTTTAAGGTTGTTGCTAGAAGATCCTCTGATGATTTTGGAGGTTAGAGCACAGATCTTTTGGATGAAAATCCCTTGTGGTTCGCGTGTGGCTCGGTGATCGGTTTGTGTACGCAGTTTGATCTTATCTCCATGTCATCACGGTATTTGTCTGTGCCATTTTGAAAAGGTTGTTGTCCAACAATCCTCCTACGAATATGGCAGCTTTAGCATGGATTCTTTGGATGAAAATCCCTGTTGTTTCGTCGGTGGCTTGATGGACGGTTTTTGTGTGCGCCCGGTGGGTACTCTTCGGACATCTTGAGATTTGTCCTTGTCAAACTCGAACCTTATCTTTTCCTTGACCAAATAACTAGATTACTTAAATATTTAAGTAAAGTTGCCGATGTAATTTAGTCAAGGTCTTCTAGTGGGCGGAGGCTTGACCGTGGGTCGGTCAATGTTCGGCCGAGGTGGTCCTTCGCCTATGGGATGAGCGCTCCTCTTCTTGGGCTGTCTTTTCTTCCTTTTCTAAGGCTAATTGCTGTCTGAAAAGAAATAAACTAAGTGTGACAAAAAATATGGCCCATGGTTGAACACTTGATCCATGGGAATTCGGATCGAGCGTTCTCTCATGTCAGTCACTTATTCCAAAGGGCCGAAGCCCTAGAGGACTTTGGCAAAGCCGACGACCGAGGCTTGGGTGGTCGTCGGGTTGTGGTCGTGGGGCACCCATTGGGCGTCCGCCGTATCTCGGTTGAGAGCCTCGGCCGTGTCATGGGCCGGGTTATCGGGAAACTCGGCGCTGGGCGTGTCATGGCCCGGAGGCTAGGCGCTTGGCATGTCATGGCCTGGAGGCTGAGCACTGGACGTGTCATGTCCGGGGATGCTCGGACGCCAACCGAGCAAAGTCCTCGGGCGCTCGTGATTTTCCTCGGACATTGTTTCCAAGGGTAAACTTCCTACAAAACGAGCACACAAATTAGCAAAATTGGTCGTGCTCCTCGGCGCTAGATCGGCGATGTACTCCGATTGTACATCAGGGCACACGGGTGAAAGTCGGGTCGAGAGGGCCTGTGCTTTACGGGTCGAGAGGGCCTGGGGGCTACCTGGTGGGGTCTGTGGTCAGGGCGGTCACATGGTGGAAAGCCTGGTCAAGTAAACAAGAATGATAAAGAACAAAATGAATTGTATGTTTTTACGAATGCACGAGCATGTTAGGCATGTAAGTTCATGAGATTTATTACTGAGCTTTAGGCTCACTAGTTAAGCTTTGTGATGTAGGTGACGAAGCTCGCGATGAGGAATTTAGTCCTCATCACGTGCCATGACATGTGGATGAAGCTGTTTTGGAGAGGGCTGTTTACGAAACCAAGTGACGACCCGTGGGTGAAGGAAGAAAGAAGTTTTAAATATTTTATTAAGTTTTATACAAACTTGTTTGAATTAATTGACGTGTTTTATAATATGAGAAGATCACATTAATAGCTTTTAATGTCTTACGCTTCCGCTACGATTTTGAGTCAAGAGTTTTGAACGCGATTTTAAAAAGAAAAATTTTACTGCTCTTTTTAAAGAACGGGATGTTACATCAGGGTTCTAAGGTTGAGGGTTCTAGGATTTTGTGTTCAGGGTTCAAGCATCGAGAGTTACGAGTTCAAGGGTTTAGGGTTTGGGGTTCTGAGAATTTGTGGTTCAGACTTAATGGTTTACAATTTTAGGGTTCAGGGTTCAAGGTTTAAAGGTTTTGAGGTTTAGGGTTTAGGGTTTCAAGGTTCGGGGTTAGACAGTTAGCGTTCAAGGTTCCAAGGTTCCAGGATCTAAGTTTCAGGGTTCCAAGGTCCAAGGTTTAGGGATCAAAAGTTTTCATGGTTTATGTATTGTTGCAATCCTTTTAACCACCAAAAAAAAATTTGGACCTAAAACTTTCCATAAGTTTCTTCATTCCATTTAAATCCAACTATTGGTTTTGAAAATTCATTGAAATATCTACATTCACTCAAACCAATATGATGAAGGTAATTAGGCCCTTGATTAAAAAGATCATACCTCTCGGCCACAACCTTGTGCGGTTTGCCCATTTCATCCTCTCGGTCTATTCGGCTATTATGAGGTATCAATAGGAGCTCTTCATGCTCCTTTGTATATTCCATGCAAGCACGAGAGGGTGCTACAAATAGTGGATCTACATACCCAAAGGATTGGTCCACGGTTGTTCGAGATATCGGATTATTAATCTCGACTTGTTGGAAATCTATCTTTATTGAGGTTCCTTCTTCATTACTTGCTGCCCCCGAAAGATTCTCAATCTTTTCTTTTTGGTTAGGCTCGTGATGGGGCTCCAAGATAGAACAAGATTTTTCAGATTCTTCGGAAGAGTATTTATCCTCAATAATGACAACGTCTTCCACTTGTTCGGTTTGTACTTCAACATTTTCTTCCACTTTTTGTCGAAGAGGAACATAGCTTTGTTTTAACTTGTGAATATCTTGACGAAGCTCCAACATGAGGAGTTTGAGTTCATCAATTGATTCATAATAGTCCGATTCAAGGTAACCCGAGTAATGGCTTTTTGCTCTTCGGTTTGATCTTGAATGCGGCGGAACTAGTGAATACATATTATCAAAATAAAAAAATAAAAATATCCAGAGGTAAAAGTGAAAGTGGGGAGAGAGAAAAATGGCTTCTTGGGACCTTTGGGCTCTGATACCAAAATGATGTACCGTCCAAAATTGACCGGCGCACCGTGATCGGATTTTGCGCGCACACGTGGCTCGGGTAAGAGATAGTGTGCGGCGGTCGAAAAATGGGTGCGTGAGAAATAGGGGTTTGGGTTGCGGAAGTTAAGTGGGCTGTATATGGTGGAGATTGAAGGTAAGAATATGGAAATGGCTCGGTTAAATATGAGGGTGGCTCGGAGGGGAAGATATGGACCGAAATCGGCTTGTGGAGGGGGTTGATAGCTCGGGGATGGAAATGGGTTTTCGAGAAGGTTGAGATGAAGGGAAAGGTTGAATAATCTGAACACTTGAGCAATCAAAGTGTTCGGATCAGTAGACCTCGGAAGTGTTCGGATATGACTCACTGATCACACTCTCGAGGGGTGACTGTAACACCCAACTTTGTTCAAGTGCTTTAAGTCTAAAGTTATCATGTGTTGAGCATTAAGATTCACTGATTTTCAAAGAGATAAATTAATTTAAAGAATTTAAGTCCTTCTAATGAAATTAAGCTAATTAGCTGATGGAACTATAGCAACAGGAATTTCTCAATTTGAAGGTTTTTATGAAAAGTTATGCAATTTAGAAGTTGATGAATGAAAAATCGAACTAAGGAAATATGAACTTTTGGGCGATGTTCGGTATTTTGTTAATTTGATAATCTTACGCTTCGAATTTCAAGTTTATGTCTTCTACAAAGTTGAAAAAAATTTAATAAGGAAAATAATGGCCTTTAAATATTGAAAATCGGAGTTGTTTAGCAAAAGTTACGAAATGTTTAACTTGCAGTCGACACCTCGTGCTTGAAGTTCCACCTCGTGGTAACCTTTCATATTCCACACAAGACAAATATTACCTAAGGTTGTGTTCTGAAAGTTCAGACATTGTGCACGTATTCTTCTCTCTCCTCTGCCGTTCTCTCTCAAATTTAGAGTAGAAGTTAGGGTTTCAAAGGAGAAGTTGGAAAGTAAGCAAGAAAAAAGTGGGAACCAACCACTTAGTGTTTGAAGAAAAGTGACCCTCTCTCTATTCCGGTCCTATTGAGGTAAATTATTACTTAACCACATCTTTAGAATTAGCTTGAGGTTTGTAATGAGTTTTTATGGATGGAATGGAAATGTTGTAAGTGGTATGCATAGAATTACCAAAAGAATTTCATAAACATGCTAGTTTCGGGATATTCTGCCCAGTTTTATAGATGAGAACGGTACGAGTTCTTTAAGTTA
>QAOC01041996.1:142851-166264 GCA_003255005.1 Begonia fuchsioides | reverse complement strand
CTACCTGGAGGAGGTATGTGGTCAGGGCACACGAGGTGGAAAGCCGGGTCAAGTAAAGATAATGATAAAGAATGAAATGAACTGCATGATTTTACGAAAGCACGATCATATTATGCATGCATAGTCATGAGATTTTCTTACTGGGCTTTAGGCTCATTAGTTAAGCTTTATGATGTAGGTAATGAAGAAGGTTAGGGGCTTAGCCCTCATTGTTTGTTATGATGTGCATACAATGGAGGAAGCAGATCCGGTGCGGGGAGCTTTTGTCGTTAAGTGCCGACCGGTGGGAAGATGTTGAAACGTTTTGATGTATTTTGGTGTGTTTAGTTTTTAACGATGTTGTTAAACATGTTTACCAAATGTTTTGTAAATGTCTTTTATGTGTAATATATTATGTTTTGCTTGAATGAATAATGGGTTTTCCACGGATTTTTAATCGAACGCTTCCGCTGAGTTTTTACGAAATGAATTTCAAGTTAAATGATTTCTAAAACAAAAATGAAAAATTTTATGTTAAAATGAGGGATGTTACAGTTATGGTATCAGAGCCCACCTGGTTTTAAAACCGATTCTGTAGACTATTTAACGACACAAGCTTCCACACGGAGACACCTCAGCCATTGTAAGTATGTTTGAAATGTCTTATTTGATTGTAATTGTTTATGTGTTTTGTTTACTAAATTGCTAGGATTAGATAACCAATGCCGAGAATTACGAGGTCTAGGGATGAGGGAACAAGCCAAGGAAATGAAAGCGTAATTGATAGATTGGTGGGCTTAGTGGAGCGCCAATCACAATTTTTGGAGGAATATCGAGCAAGAGAAAGTCAAGGAGGCGAACGAAGGAGTAATCATAGTGAGCTTAGCTGCGAGAGGTTCAATCGCCTCCATCCCCCGAGTTTTGATGGCCGCTCAGCTGATCCAGCCATAGCGGAAGAATGGATCAGAAAGTTAGAGGACTTATTTGAATACGCTAAAGTCGAAGGGAGAGATAAAGTAATCTGTGCCACTTTCATGATGGAGAGCGACGCTAGATTTTGGTGGGACACAGTTAAAGCTTCTCGTGATGTGAGTGAAATTACATGGAACGAGTTCAAGGAGGCCTTCAACACTAAATACTTTAGCCGAGCAGTTAGAACGGCAAAGATGGTGGAGTTTGTACATCTTCGCCAATCCGACGGTTTGAGGCTTTATCGAGGTTTGCCCCACATCTTGTTGCGGATGATGAACTCAAGGTGTATCAATTTACTCAAGGCCTCAGATTAGAGATTTATCGAGGAGTAAAAACAGGAAGCAACGAGAACACCAGCTACAACAATGTGGTAGCTAAGGCCTTAGAAATTGAAGAAGTCGAGATGAGGTTCCAAAGATACAGGGAATCTCAGAAGAAGTTTATTAAGCCAGTGCAACCTCAACAACAAGGCAAGGTTTGGCAACCACAACGAGGCACAAAAAGACCGAATGAAAGTCAACCAAGTAATGACAAAGGAAAACGAGTGCAAGGACCCCTTGAAAGCGAGTCGTGCCCGAAATGCGGGAAGAAGCATCTAGGAGAATGCATGGCGGGCACGAGGTGTTGTTTCAGATGCAAAGAACCAGGGCACATAGCACGAGATTGTCCCCAGAACAAGGAACAGCCCAAAGCTAAACCTCGGGTGTTCGCCATGATAGAGCCCGAAGACGCAGACCAACCAGCAGTGGTGTCAGGTACACTTTCGATTAATGGAGTACGTGCATATGCTTTACTTGATTCTGGTGCCAGTCATTCATTTATGTCATCCATGTTCATGATTAAGTTGAATCGTTCACCATTGGTGGCTGAGCATTGCTATGATGTGATGTTACCGTCTGGTGATCAATTGTGTTTGAATTTGGTATTATCGGACTGTGTGGTCACAGTAAATGGTCGGGACCTATGTGCCGACTTTATTATTATGGATATGAGAGGTTACGATGTAATATTAGGAATGGATTGGCTATTCCGGCATTTTGCTACTATCAATTGTCGGACTAGAATAGTCAATTTTCAACCTCCAGATACGGAAGAATACTCCTTGCAAGCCATGAAGAAAATTCGAAGAATGCCGATGGTGTCGTGCATTGAGGCACAAAAGTTATTGAAAAACGGATGTGAAGGATATTTGGCGAGTATAATCAATGTGCAGGAACAACATAAGATAATATTGTCAGATATCCAGGTTGTTCAAAATTTTCCTGAGGTATTCCTAGATGATCTTCCGGGATTGCCTCCCGATCGGGAAATTGATTTTGTAATCGACACATATCCTGGAGCTGAGCCAGTGTCGAAGAATCCGTATCGAATGGCTCCAGCTGAGTTGAAAGAGTTAAAGGTGCAACTAGAAGATTTGGTGAACAAGGGCTTCGTCCGTCCTAGCTTCTCGCCATGGGGAGCTCCTGTATTGTTTGTCAAAAAGAAGGATGGATCCTTGAGAATGTGTATTGACTATCGAGAGCTGAATAAGTTAACCGTGAAGAACAAGTACCCCTTGCCGAGAATTGATGATCTCTTCGATCAATTGACAGGTGCACAAGTTTTCTCCAAGATTGACTTGAGATCGGGATATTACCAGTTGAAGATTAAAGCAGAGGATATCCCAAAGACAGCTTTCAGAACGAGATATGGACATTATGAGTTTCTTGTGATGTCTTTCGGATTGACGAATGCACCGGCAGCTTTCATGGACATGATGAACCGAGTATTTAAGGAATTCCTTGACAAATTTGTCATCGTGTTTATCGATGATATTTTGGTGTTTTCAAAGTCGGAAGAAGAACATGCCGAGCACTTGGAAGTAGTTCTTTCTACCTTGAAGAAGCATAAGTTATACGCAAAGTTTTCCAAGTGTGAATTTTGGTTAGATCGGGTCAATTTCCTTGGACATGTCATATCCAAGGAAGGAATTTCAGTGGATCCAGCAAAGGTGCAAGCCGTTATGGAATGGTCGCAGCCAAGGAACGTTGGTGAAGTACGAAGTTTCCTTGGTTTAGCAGGTTATTACAGGAGATTCATTGAAGGATTCTCTAAAATTGCAGTTCCTTTGACCCGTTTAACAAAGAAAAATATGAAATTTTGGTGGTCTGACAAGTGCGAGAAAAGTTTTCAAGAGCTGAAACAAAGGTTGACATCAGCCCCAATATTGACTCTTCCGACCGAAGAAGGAAAATACAGCATATATTGTGATGCATCTAAAGTTGGATTGGGCTGTGTTTTAATGCAGGACGGGAAAGTAATTGCCTATGCCTCAAGGCAATTGAAAGGTTACGAGCAAAATTACCCTACGCACGATTTGGAGCTTGCTGCGGTAGTTTTTGCTTTAAAGGTTTGGAGACATTATCTTTATGGTAAGCCTTGTGAGATCTTTTCCGACCATAAAAGTTTAAAGTATTTATTCTCTCAAAAAGAATTGAATATGAGGCAAAGGAGGTGGCTGGAATTCGTGAAGGATTATGATTTTGAGATCAAGTACCATCCTGGAAAGGCAAATGTAGTCGCAGATGCTCTTAGTAGGAAATCAACAACGATGCAATCAATATTAATAGCAATGCCAATACAACTACAGAAAGAAATAGGGAGATTTGAACTTGAAATGGTAGATGATGTGGTTTCTACGCTTATGGCATTGACAATTGAACCAAGTATTCTAGAGAGGATTAGAGAAATCCAGCAAGATGATCCTCTATACAAGAAGTATGCTTTAGGTAAGAAGTCTATATCTTCTGAGTTTCATTACTCAAAAAGCGGCATACTAAAGTACAAGAATAGATGGTATGTGCCTGAAAATTCAACTCTACGAATGAATATTTTAAATGAGGCACATTCCTCTATGTTCTCGATGCATCCAGGAAGCACCAAGATGTATCACGATTTGAGACAACACTATTGGTGGCCAGGCATGAAGAAAGATGTGGTGAAGTACATAGAATTATGCCTTGTGTGCCAACAAGTTAAAGCCGAACATCAGAGGCCTGCTGGAACATTACAAAATTTACCAATCCCAGAATGGAAGTGGGAACATATAGCAATGGATTTCGTGATGGGATTACCCACTACAGCCAAAGGCCACGACACTATATGGGTCGTGGTGGATAGACTTACAAAGTCGGCCCATTTTATATCGATCAAACTAAGCTCGAACATGGAGAAGTATGCAGAGTTGTATATCCAGGAAATTATAAGGCTGCATGGAGTTCCCGTCTCCATAGTTTCGGATAGAGATCCAAAGTTTACCTCCAAATTTTGGAAAAGTTTACAGAAGGCTATGGGAACTAAATTGACCTTAAGCACAGCGTTTCATCCTCAAACTGATGGCCAATCAGAAAGGACGATTCAAATCCTGGAAGATATGTTAAGGGCGTGCGTATTGGAGTTCCAAGTGACATGGAGTAAGCTGTTACCCTTAGTCGAGTTCACGTATAATAACAGCTATCAGTCCACAATTGGTATGGCGCCATATGAAGCTTTGTATGGTCGAAAGTGCAGGTCGCCCTTGTACTGGGATGAAGTAGGTGAAGCCCAATTCTACGGTCCCGAAATGATACAGCAAACTAAAGATCAAGTAAAGGTAATTCGAGAAAGAATTGAGATAGCTCAAAGTCGACAGAAGAGTTATGCAGACCAAAGAAGAAGAGAGCTAGAATTCGAGATTGGAGATGAAGTTTTCCTCAAAGTTTCACCGTTTAAAGGCATAAAGCGGTTTGGAAAGAAAGGGAAGCTTGCTCCGAGATTCATTGGACCTTTCGTGATAGCAAAGAGGATCGGAAAGACAGCTTATGAGCTCGAATTTCCATCTGCTATGCATGGAATCCACAATGTATTCCATGTATCTATGCTAAGGAAATGTATGCGGGATCCCGAACAAGTAATCGAACCAAGTAGCATTGACATTAAACCAACACTGACCTATGATGAAAAACCAACAAGGATACTTGATACAAGAATCAAAGAGCTAAGGAACAAGAATATACCTTTGGTTAAAGTGTTGTGGAGGAATCACTCATTAGAGGAAGCTACTTGGGAACGAAGAGAAGATATAGAAAGAGATTATCCCGAGTTGTTTAACATGTAAATTTTGAGGACAAAATTTTAATTAAGGGGGGTGGAATGTAACACCCAACTTTGTTCAAGTGCTTTAAGTCTAAAGTTATCATGTGTTGAGCATTAAGATTCACTGATTTTCAAAGAGATAAATTAATTTAAAGAATTTAAGTCCTTCTAATGAAATTAAGCTAATTAGTTGATGGAACTATAGCAACAGGAATTTCTCAATTTGAAGGTTTTTATGAAAAGTTATGCAATTTAGAAGTTGATGAATGAAAAACCGAACTAAGGAAATATGAACTTTTGGGCGATGTTCGGTATTTTGTTAATTTGATAATCTTACGCTTCGAATTTCAAGTTTATGTCTTCTACAAAGTTGAAAAAAATTTAATAAGGAAAATAATGGCCTTTAAATATTGAAAATCCGAGTTGTTTAGCAAAAGTTACGAAATGTTTAACTTGCAGTCGACACCTCGTGCTTGAAGTTCCACCTCGTGGTAACCTTTCATATTCCACACAAGACAAATATTACCTAAGGTTGTGTTCTGAAAGTTCAGACATTGTGCACGTATTCTTCTCTCTCCTCTGCCGTTCTCTCTCAAATTTAGAGTAGAAGTTAGGGTTTCAAAGGAGAAGTTGGAAAGTAAGCAAGAAAAAAGTGGGAACCAACCACTTAGTGTTTGAAGAAAAGTGATCCTCTCTCTATTCCGGTCCTATTGAGGTAAATTATTACTTAACCACATCTTTAGAATTAGCTTGAGGTTTGTAATGAGTTTTTATGGATGGAATGGAAATGTTGTAAGTGGTATGCATAGAATTACCAAAAGAATTTCATAAACATGCTAGTTTCGGGATATTCTGCCCAGTTTTATAGATGAGAACGGTACGAGTTCTTTAAGTTACAATTGGACCTCAATGTCTTCTAATGATTTGTAACCAACATCTTGAGGATGAAAATGATAGCTTAACCGAGTTAATTGGATCAGTACAGAAAAAGTTATGGACGTTTGAAGTTAAGGTTAAAACAGGACATTTCGGGTTTGACTAATATGGTCAACCTTTGTTATGTTTAGGTGATCAAGGAGTTCATTGAATCATTAAGGACTCAATTACGTCAAGAAGAAGATAAGGAAGAAAAGTAAGTTAATCTTTGCTTGTCTTTGGCCCATTAGGGGACTACATCATAGAGGATTTATTCAATTAAAAGTTATGTGCATATTAAAGATAAAAATGTAGGATATTATGTATTGTTTCTGTTTGGGGTGTATTGCATCGTACACCGACCCAATAATATGGGCTTGATTGATGCTTGATTGACATTGTTTGATAGTTGATGTGTAAATTACTTTATGAGTATAGTTACTAAGAAAGTTAATGAATGTCTTAAATGTTCTCGGGAGATGCTTGTATAATGTATGTTTACATATGTTATGCACATGTATGCTCATACTCATGTTCATGCATCATGTTTTAAGAAATGAACAAAAATGATTTTCATGCATGCTTTCAAAATGTCGCTTAACCGAATGTCGGGATGGTATGGGACGTCTCCGGCATTCGAATGCATTAATGTATGTAAAGCTGAAACAAGGGGTGAAGCCACGGGGTGGTAAGCTTGGATGAAAAAGGCCAAGTGATGCTACGGGGTGGTACCCAAAAAGATGATGGACTTCGGTAGAACCACGGGGTGGGGCTTTTGATCAGGGCACACAGGTGAAAGTCGGGATGAAAAAGGCCCGTGCTTTCCGGGATGAAAAAGGCCCGTGTTACCCGGGATGAAAAAGGCCCGGGGCTACCTGGAGGAGGTATGTGGTCAGGGCACACGAGGTGGAAAGCCGGGTCAAGTAAAGATAATGATAAAGAATGAAATGAACTGCATGATTTTACGAAAGCACGATCATATTATGCATGCATAGTCATTAGATTTTCTTACTGGGCTTTAGGCTCATTAGTTAAGCTTTATGATGTAGGTAATGAAGAAGGTGAGGGGCTTAGCCCTCATTGTTTGTTATGATGTGCATACAATGGAGGAAGCAGATCCGGTGCGGGGAGCTTTTGTCGTTAAGTGCCGACCGGTGGGAAGATGTTGAAACGTTTTGATGTATTTTGGTGTGTTTAGTTTTTAACGATGTTGTTAAACATGTTTACCAAATGTTTTGTAAATGTCTTTTATGTGTAATATATTATGTTTTGCTTGAATGAATAATGGGTTTTCCACGGATTTTTAATCGAACGCTTCCGCTGAGTTTTTACGAAATGAATTTCAAGTTAAATGATTTCTAAAACAAAAATGAAAAATTTTATGTTAAAATGAGGGATGTTACAGTGACGCACTCGGCCGGATATTACTCACCGGAGGGGAAACGTCGGAAAGAGCTTCAACCGTTGGGAAGAAGGTGCTAAGCACAAATTTCATTCAATTTATCTCTGCCTTCTAAGTGAAGGTCGATACACTTAAATAAACTTAAAAGTAAAAACTAAAGATAAATGAAAAAGAAATAAACTAAGCCCTTGGATGAGACGAACGTCTTGGATCGCTTAGGAGAAGGTCTTCTTTGACTTTGGGAAGACCAATGACGCTCCTTTTTGGCTGAAGGCTTGATCCATTAGAGATATGCTTGGTTCAATTTGAAAAGTGACCGTTGTGGACCATGGTTTGACCATGTTCCGAGCATCACGGGATTTGATGCGTGCCAATTTGAAATAGATGGTCCCGATGCCTTCCTCTTCAGCTAAAAATCCGAACGAATATGGATATGCATGGCTGAATTTGAATGGAGACCAAGGTGGCACGGGGAAGACCTTCGGGTGACCATGTTCCGGGCATCACGGGATTTTATGCGTGCCAATTTAAAATAGATGGTCCAGATACATCCCCCTTTATCTGAGAATCCGAAATATTATATATATGCGCAGCGGATTTTGAATGGAGGCCAAGGTGGCATGGGGAAGACCTTCGGTTGACCATATCTCGAATATTGAGGGATCCGCGTGTGCCAATTTGAAATTCTGTTGCCAGAAGATCCTATGATGAATATGGCAGCTTTAGCACGGATCATTTGGATGAAAATCCCTCTTGTTTTTCCGGTGGCTCGATGGATGGTTTTTGTGTGCGCGGCTTGATCTTATCTCCTGTCATCACGGGATTTGTTCGTGCCATTTTGAAATTGTAACTTCCAACACTCCTAGGTTTTCCGAAAGAAGATAAGCGCACGGGTATTTCTCATGTAAAATATTGGTTGGCCGTTGATGTCTTGAAGCGTGTCTTGACCGTGTCTTGACCATGTCTTGACCGTGTCTTGACCATGGTTTGGCCGCCTTCTCCCTTTGTGGGCCTTTGTGCGTCTTCTTCTTTGGGCTACTTTCTTCCTTCTCCAAAGTTATTTGCTGATAAAAATAAACCAAAAGTAAATGTGGCCGAATGATGGTCACTTATTTAATTGGGCCAAAGTCTTAGAGGACTTCGGCAAGGTCGATGACCAAGCCTTCGCTCGTCGTCGGGGCTTGGTCCATGATGTGCTTTGATTGCACATCAGGCCATAGAGACCAGCCCACGGACAGCGCGGACCATGATGCACGCGGGCTCGAAGACACAGGCACCACCCGTGACGCGCGCGGCCTAGAAGACAAAGCCACGACCCCGGCCCGTGCCACGACTGAAACCCTCTAGGGTTTCAGCCCACGAGAATAAGTGGCCCACGTGGCCACAAGTAGGAGTAGCTAGCCGTTAGAAGTGGAAGAAGATCGAGCCTAAAGATGAGGACGGATCCGATAAGTGTCAAAGACAAGAGGGGCTCGGCCAACCCAAGGCCTTTTGAGGCGTACATCCAAAAGGGCCGAGCCATTATCATTATTTGACGTCCTAAGGAGCTTCGGAGGACAGCGTTTTAAGTTGGCCCTGATGTGCCGTCAATTGATGAGCGGCGCACCGTGATCGGAAGATGGCCGTGCGCGTGACCCGGAGAAGGTGATGCGTACGGCGGTCAGAAAATATGGTCGGGCAATTTCTGGAGTTGGGTTGCGGAAGTTTAATGGGGTGGAAATAAGGTGGATTGAAGGTATTGATGGGGTAATGGCACGGATAAAAACGAAGGTGGTTCGGAGAGTAGTGGATGTACCAGAATCGGTGGTGGCGGAGATTGATGGCTCGGGAAAACGGAATGGAATTTAGGAAGAGGTGGAGCGATCGATCTAAACACTTGAGCAATCTAAGTGTTTAGAAAGGTAGACCTAGTTCGTGATCGGATATTACTCACCGTTCACGGACGAGGGTTGTCGAAGACTTGGCCAGATGTGACGCACCGGAGGAGGATCGACGATTTGAGGGAATTATCAAAAAGGCGATAAGCACTTTGTATTGATAAAAATTCACTAAGTTCATTAGAGGCTAAGTGCCTCTTAAATAGACAAAAACATAAAAAGGAAACTACTAAGTAAGAATTGTAAGCCATCGATCAAGTTGGACGTCTAGGATCGTGAAGGCGCGGATCGGTGAAGGATCTTGGTGGCGCGGATCATTGATGTGGCGCGAGATTCGTGGGATTGCTTTCCGTGGGTTGTAGCCGGGTCCGGGTGCTCGGGCGCGCGCGTCATCGTTGCCGGTATGTAGCTGGATCCGGGCGCGCTGGGGAGCGCTTTCGTGTTGCGGGGGCGCGGCCGGGTCGCGGTCGAGTGTGCGCGCGGGTGGGCGCTGCTGGGTGTTGAAGCGGGGGTGGCCGGGCGCGCTAGAAGGAAATCCCGTGATTCTCGGGATTTTCCCGATGTGATCGGGATCATCGAGTTTCATGGGATTTTCCGTGTGCGAATCTTCCCTTATCTCTCTAGTTGATATTTTCCCACTAAATGGCTCCTTCTAGAAGATTTTGGCACGGCCGAAAATGCTAAGTGTCCGTGGGCTTCTTCCTTGTTGCTTGGGCTTCGGCCATGTTGGATCGCGGGCCTTAAACTTGGTCTTTCCATGACTTGGGCTGGCTCTTCTTGCTCTTCTACGTCTCTAAGTGCTGAAAGGAAATGTGGCGCTCGACCACTTATTGAAGGGGGCCGAGCCCCTTAATGGGACTCGGCATGGGCCGTGTCGGCTGGCCCATGAGGCGCTATCTGGGCGCCGTCCGTGTCGACGCTCGTCGCGGCCGGCCTGATGTGGGCGACCTTGGTGCGATCTGCTGGCCCGATGTGGGCGGTCTTGGTGCGGTCCTCGGTGTCCGGCTCGGGGTGCCATGTGATGCACGTTCTCGGCCGGTCTTGATCTAACTCCGAGGGTGTCTCCATGATAAAGTTCCCTACAAAATGAGCAACCAAGTTAGTATAAAACTCTCGGTCCGATGGGCTCGAGTCTCGTGGCACATCATCCTCCCGGGGTACTTGAGGATTTGCCCCCAAATCTCCACTCTCGGGGTCCTCCTCTTCGTGAATGTCCTCGTCCAAGTATGGGGACAAGTCTTGCACATTAGCCGTCACTCGTACCTCGGGTTCGCCGGGAAGGCTAATTTTGTAAGCGTTCGGGTTAATTTGCTCGGCCACTCGGAAGGGCCCTTCGGCCCTCGGAAGCAATTTGGGATGCTTTTGCTTAAAATGCCGACTCTTTAGCCACACAAGATCTCCTACTCGGAAGATTTTCTCTTTCCTCTTCTTGTTAGCCGAGGATGCATACTTTTCATTCTTCCGCTCAATGGTCTTTTTGACCCTTTCATGCATCTTCCGTATAAGCTCGGCCTTTTGTAATCCGTCGGGATTGTCAAGTTCTCGGCTTGGCAATGGAAGCAAATCTGATGGTGTAGACGGGTTGAATCCGTAGGCCACTTCAAATGGTGTCATGCCCGTGGTGTTGTGCTTGCATCGGTTATATGCGAATTCCACAAAGGGCAATTTTGTTTCCCACGTGGATGTACCTTTTCGGACCACACTTCTTAATAATGCTCCAAGTGATCTATTGACCACTTCCGTTTGCCCATCGGTTTGTGGGTGAAAGGCCGAGCTAAATAAGAGTTTAGTCCCAAGCTTGGCCCACAAGGTCCTCCAAAAGGTGCTTATAAATTTCCCGTCCCGGTCGGATACAATGGAATGCGGCACTCCGTGTAGCTTCACGACCTCTTTGAAGAAAAGATCCGCAATGTAGCTTGCATCATTGGTGGTATGACACGGGATGAAGTGTGCCATCTTGGAGAAACGGTCAACCACCACCATAACCGAGTCTTTTTGGTTACTTGTCCGAGGAAGGCCTACCACGAAGTCCATGCTCACGGCTTGCCATGGATGGTCCGGTACGGGTAAAGGTAGGTATAAGCCTTGAGCCAAAGTCCGGTTTTTGGCCTTTTTGCACACAATGCACCTTTGCACGAAGTGGTGCACGTCTCGGAATAAATGTGGCCAATAAAAATGCTCCTTAAGCATCTCCCACATTTTCTTCTCGCCAAAGTGTCCCTTGGCTCAAAGGTAGAGTGTGGCCGCCCCCGTGTGCCTCGGTTATGAGAGACTCACGGATGCTTCCCCTAGGGACGCATAATCGCCCTCCACGCATAAGGTATCCCTCGGCAATGTGATAGCCCGATAATTCCCCTAGCGTGGCTGCCTCAAAATGTTGCTTAAAATCAAGGTCTTCTCGGTAAAGTTGCTTAACCCATTCAAGACCGAAAAACCTCACCCGCATCTCGGTAAATAGGATGCTTCGTCTTGACAAAGCATCGGCCACAATATTTGTATCCCCCTTTTTGTACTTAATAATATAGGGATACCTTTCTAAAAACTCAATCCACTTAGCATGCCTTCGATTAAGTTTCCCTTGGCTCTTAATAAATTTTAGAGCTTGGTGATCGGTGTGTATGATGAATTCCCGAGGCAACAAATAATGTTGCCACACACCAATAGCCCTAATAAGCGAATATAACTCCTTGTCATAAGTAGAGTAATTTAAAGTGGCACCTTTGAGTTTTTCGCTAAAGTATGCACTCGGTCGACCCTCTTGCATCAAGACCGCTCCTATGCCTGTGCCCGAGGTGTCACACTCTACCTCGAATACTTTGTTGAAATCCGGGAGTGTAAGTATAGGTGCTTCGCAAAGCCTCCTCTTGATGTTCTCAAAACTCTCTTTGCACGGCTCGGTCCACTCGAATTCCTTCCCCTTTTTCGTAAGCTCGGTCAAAGGGGCCACGATGGTGCTAAACCCTTTGATGAAGCGTCGGTAAAAATTAGCTAGGCCGTGGAAACTCCTCACGTCCGTAACTCCTTTCGGGGTGGGCCAATCACGTATGGCCGTGATCTTCTCATGATCCACTTCAACGCCTCCTTCGGATAAGATGAACCCGAGAAAGTGTATGCGTTGTTGGGCGAACGCACACTTGTCTCGGTTGCCATAAAGTCGGGATTGCCGCAAGGTGATGAACAGTTGTTCCAAATGCCCCAAATGGCTCGGTATATCCATGCTATAAACTAGAATATCATCAAAATAAACAATGATAAACTTACCAAGAAAGGCTCGGAGGACATGGTTCATAAGCCTCATGAAGGTGCTCGGAGCATTGGTAAGCCCGAATGGCATAACAAGCCATTCGAATAATCCATACTTAGTCTTGAAGGCCGTCTTCCATTCATCGCCTTCTTTCATGCGGATTTGATGGTATCTGCTCTTAAGGTCCACTCGGGAGAAGATCTTGGCTCCACTAAGTTCATCCAAAAGATCATCAAGCCGAGGCATGGGGAATCGGTACTTGATGGTTATGTCATTGATGGCACGGCTATCTACGCACATTCGGTGTGTGCCATCCTTCTTCGGCACTAGGAGGCCGATTAGGTAATGTGACTCCCGGTTGGAGGTCGATTTGATGCTCAATCCCTCGGAGGGGAGGTAAAACCAAGGGAAGCTCTTCCGGAAAAACATCCTTGAATCGGTCGAGCAAGGGCTTGATAGTGTCTGGAATATTGGGTTCCTTGTCTCGGTCTTGGTCCCGGTGGAGCAACAAAATTATCGGATCATTCCGGGCTAGGCATCGTTCAAGTTCTTTTCGGCCCATAAGTAGTGTCGTCTTGGCCCGTGTCTCTTTCCTTATGGCCTCATCCTTGGCCACTTAAAACATCGGATCTCTCGAGTCCGGGATGTCTCGCTCACGGCCTCTTGGGGCTTGACGGGTTGGATCGGCTTCGGGGCCCATGGCGTGGGCGCGGACGCTGGCGCGGGCGCCGGGCGATAAGGCGCGGGCGCTCTCGGGATCGGTCTTTGGGCCGGGGCCTTGTTTCTTCGCTGTACTTGTCTTTCCACCCGTAAGGTCATTTGAATAAGGGCTTCAAATGAGTCATGGGCTTGTAATTCCACGACATCCCCAATATCCCTTTGGAGTCCTCTAATGAACCGGGCTATGATTTGTTCACTAGGCTCCTCCAATTCGCATCGGATCCGTAATGTCTCGAATTCGGTGAGATATTCCTCGACCGATCTTCCGCCTTGCCTTAGCCCTTGTAATTGCAAGAATAATTCTTGCCGATAATAATTGGGCAAAAATCGGGCGCGCATATGTTCCTTCATGGTGTCCCATGTTGAAACTTCCGGTTTTCTTTCGCGCCGGAGTTGTGCTCGGTGACATCTCCACCATAATATAGCATAATCCGTAAATTCGAAAGATGCTAATTGTACCTTCAAATTCTCGGAATAATTGTAAAGATTGAAAATTGAATCAACCTTATCTAGCCACTCAAGGTAGGTGTTTCCATCGGCGGTCCCGTTGAAAGAGGGAATTGTACTCTTCGGGAGTCTCTTGTCATCGTCCCGATTACGATGGTTTGGGAAGTACTCATCATCGGATCCATCCGATTCATGCGGCCGGGCTTGGAAATTGGCGTTCTCGGGCCTTTGCATGGGGGGAGGTGCGGCCGGGTGTTGCGCTTGTTGATTGACCACCGTGTCCAATCATTGAATGATCGTGTGCATTAAGCGCTCATTGGCCGAGAAGCGTTCTTCCATCCGCTGATTGGTAGCATCCAATTGCTCTTGGACGC
Organism: Begonia fuchsioides; assembly: GCA_003255005.1. Classification (NCBI taxonomy): domain Eukaryota; kingdom Viridiplantae; phylum Streptophyta; class Magnoliopsida; order Cucurbitales; family Begoniaceae; genus Begonia; species Begonia fuchsioides. Next base: position 152,221 of record QAOC01041996.1, on the reverse strand, counting down.
TCGGTTCATGTTCGGGAGGCCCGGAATGGAGCGATGGTTCGCTCGTGGTGCCTTGGTCGCGGGCGTTTCCGAGGATTGCTCCGCTGCGTGTCACCATGCGTTCCATGAGGTAAAAATTGGATTTTTACACTCAAGATAGGAACTTTAGCTCTGATACCAAGTTGATGTGCCGTCAATTGATGAGTGGCGCACCGTGATCGGAAGATGGCCGTGCGCGTGACCCGGAGAAGGTGATGCGTACGGCGGTCGGAAAATATGGTCGGGCAATTTCTGGAGTTGGGTTGCGGAAGTTTAATGGGGTGGAAATAAGGTGGATTGAAGGTATTAATGGGGTAATGGCACGGATAAAAACGAAGGTGGTTCGGAGAGTAGTGGATGTACCGGAATCGGTGGTGGCGGAGATTGATGGCTCGGGAAAACGGAATGGAATTTAGGAAGAGGTGGAGCGATCGATCTAAACACTTGAGCAATCTAAGTGTTTAGAAAGGTAGACCTAGTTCGTGATCGGATATTACTCACCGTTCACGGACGAGGGTTTCGAAGACTTGGCCGGATGTGATGCACCGGAGAAGGATCGACGATTTGAGGGAATTATCAAAAAGGCGATAAGCACTTTCTATTGATAAAAATTCACTAAGTTCATTAGAGGCTAAGTGCCTCTTAAATAGACAAAAACATAAAAAGGAAACTACTAAGTAAGAATTCTAAGCCGTCGATCAAGTTGGAAGTCTAGGATCGTGAAGGCACGGATCGGTGAAGGATCTTGGAGGCACGGATCGTTGATGTGGCGCGAGATTCGTGGGATTGCTTTCTGTTGGTTGTAGCCGGGTCCGGGTGCTCAAGCGCGCGCGTCATCGTTGCCGGTATGTAGCTGGATCCGGGCACGCTGGGGAGCGCTTTCGTGTTGCGGGGGCGCGGCCGGGTCGCGGTCGAGTGTGCGCGCGGATGGGCGCTGCCGGGTGTTGAAGCGGGGGCGGCCGGGCGCGCTAGAAGGAAATCCCGTGATTCTCGGGATTTTCCCGATGTGATCGGGATCATCGAGTTTCATGGGATTTTCCATGTGCGAATCTTCCCTTATCTCTCTAGTTGATATTTTCCCACTAAATGGCTCCTTCCAGAAGATTTTGGCACAGCCGAAAATGCTAAGTGTCCGTGGGCTTCTTCCTTGTTGCTTGGGCTTCGGCCATGTTGGATCGCGGGCCTTAAACTTGGTCTTTCCATGACTTGGGCTGGCTCTTCTTACTCTTCTACGTCTCTAAGTGCTGAAAGGAAATGTGGCGCTCGACCACTTATTGAAGGGGGCCGAGCCCCTTAATGGGACTCGGCATGGGCCGTGTCGGCTGGCCCATGAGGCGCTATCTGGGCGACGTCCATGTCGACGCGCGCCGCGGCTGGCCCGATGTGGGCGACCTTGGCGCGATCTGCTGGCCCGATGTGGGCGGTCTTGGTGCGGTCCTCGGTGTCCGGCTCGGGGTGCCATGTGATGCACGTTCTCGGCCGGTCTTGATCTAACTCCGAGGGTGTCTCCATGATAAAGTTCCCTACAAAATGAGCAACCAAGTTAGTATAAAACTCTCGGTCCGATGGGCCCGAGTCTCGTGGCACATCAGGCCCACGCTAATCGTTCAGGAGCCGAGACATGTTGCCGAGCCCACGGCCCAAACAGGCCAGGACACGGCCACCTGACACGGCCCACACGGGCCAGGACACGGCCACCTGACACGGCCCACATGGGCCAGGACACGGGCACCCGGCACGGCCCAGTGAGCCAAGATACGGCCCACCATGCCCAAGATACGGCCCACTCGTGCTATGTCCAGATTCACTCGGCACATTCAATCACCAAATCTTCAGAATCATAACAACCGAGTGAATCCCATGATTTTTGCCAAGTTTGCTGCATTGGACACGAGTTCATCCGAGGCGTCCATCAGATCCGACGACCAACATTTCTTCTTAGTTTTTATGCTTTGTTTTCTTTATATTCCGAACACTTGCATTGTTTTTACTTAGTGAATGTTTGATAATCAAAGAGCTTCGAGCCTTATTGTCAAAATCCCTCAGCCGACCTTGCTTCTCCGGTGCGTCATATCCGGCCAAGCATCCGTCAACCCTTGCAAGTGCACGGTGCGTAATATCCGTGTGCAAACCAAGGTCTACCGTGTCAAACACTTCGATTGCTCGAGCATTTGACTTGATTTCCATCCACCAGCCACCTCTAACCTTCCCATTACCGAAACCATCCCCGAGCATCAACACCACCTCCACTTCGATTTTCATCGATATTTTCCATACCGAGCCAACTCAAAATCCATCCGAGCCATTCCAAATTTCCCACGACCCATCCCCATAAAAATACCATTTTTACCATACCACCACATAAATTACGCTTCCGCACGACAAGTTTCCGAACGGAGTGCGATCACGGACCACATCGGCTACGTGACCGTGCGTTCGACCAACCCCGACGTGCCTGGTGTGCCTAAACTACGTGGGATGCGTGCTAAGGCAACGAGGGTGCGTCGGGGGAGTTGTAAAATATGATGGTTTGCGGTAAATGAGAAAAGGGCTCGGGCGTTTAGAGAGGTGAGGTGGGATTTGTCGGATAATATGGGAAATGCGGAAGTTAGGTGATGGGAATGAAAGGAAGGCTCGAATGGAAATGGGATTGGCTCGGGAAGGATGGTTAATGGTTCGGAGCGGTGTGAATGATGGAAGATAAGTAGAATGGATTGGAGGTTGGATGATTGGAACACTTGAGTGATCAAGTGTTAAATCGGTAGGCCTTGGTTTCACTCTCAGATATGAAACACCGGAATGCACTCAAGGTTTGACGAGACTTGGTCGAGAAGGACTCACGGAGAAGACTCGTCGGGAAATGGAATTGATAATAAGGCTCTAAGCACTTTTGATTATCAAATTCAACTTGCTTACAATGAGGCATGTAAGCCTTAATTTATAGACAAAATAAAACATAAAATTAAACTTAAGAAAATAATAAAAGAGCCGTCGGATAGCTTTGGATGCACGTTCACCGTTGATGCTTTGTAGCCGTTTGGGAGATAGCCGTTTGACACTTGAATTTGAAGTGTACTAGCCGGTGGACGCTATCCGTTTGAAGCTTTGAATATTTGAATGGCACTTAGCCGTTTGGGAGTTCGGCGGGATGCTTGGTGGCGCACGGGTGATCTTCGGATTTTGAACATGTGTAGACCGGAGTTGACATGGCGTGCGCGGGCGTCCCGTTGGAGTTTGAATGTGTGGAGACCAATCTTTGACATGGCGAGCGCGGGCTGATCGTTGGAGATTTGAACGTGCATGGACCGGGGTTGACACGGCGCTGACTGTCGGCAATGTGTTGGGCTGGCACGGATAGTCGGGCGCTGGGCTAGCACGGTGGTGTCGCTGGCCGCTCGAGCTGACCGTGCGCTGGGTCTTCGCGTGGTCCGCCTTGGGTTGACACGGCGCTGACCGTGTCTCCTGGGCCGATACTTAACGCGCTGCGCGGCCTTGCCGAACGATTTTCTCCAATGGGCGCACTATAATTTGACTCGTGCGTTTGCTTTCATCTTTGGGCTGGGCTTCTATTATTCTTCAAGTCTTTATTTGCTGAAAATAAATGTGACACATAGTCACTTATTAACGGGGGTGGCCGAGACCCTTAATGTGGCACGGCGTGGGCCGTGTCGCACTCCGGGTAGGCCGAGCCTTGTGGGTGCCAAGTGAGCACTCGTCTTGGTTGCTTTCTATCAACCTCGGTTGGAGTTGTCAAGGCTAATGTACCTGCAAAATGAGCAACTAAGTTAGAAAATGGGGTGATGGCCGAGGGTGTTGCCGATGGGCTCGGTGTTACGGTATTCGATGGGCTTGGTAGCACATCAGTGCCAACCTCACCCGAAGGCACCACATTCAAGATCAAGCCGAAGAGTGAAAAGCCATTACTCGGATTACCGTGATTCGGACTATTATGAATCAAGAGATGAACTCAAACTCCTCATGTTGGAGTTACGTCAAGATATTCACAAGTTCCAACAAAGCTATGCTTTTTCTCTTCGAAAAAAAGTGGAAGAAAATGTTGAAGTACAAACCGAACAAGTGGATGACGTTATCAGTATTGAGGATAATTACTCCTCTGAAGAATTGGAAGAATCTTGTTCTATCTTGGAGACCCATCAGGAGCCTAACCAAGAAGAAAACATTGAGAATCTTTCGGGGGCAGCAAATAATGATGCAAATAAAGACCAAGTCCCGACGGTTTCCTTAGTATCCACTCTTGATCATGGCGAAGACGGGTTCCCGAAGGAATTACCCGACAAATTACAACTTTTTTGAGAGGTGAAGCACCACACTATCTTCGATCCGGGAACCACATTACCGAATGGATCTCCTTACAAAATCAATCCAGCAACGGTACCATTTCTAATGTGCCAAAAGAGGTGGTTACTTAGTCTTGGTCCAAAGAAGCTTTTTGTCAAGATCTTTCACGAAAAGCTTCAATTTTTCATTGATGAATTTCGGGAAAAGTGCCCAAGGAAACCTCCCATCACCACCCTTAAGAAAGGATGAGCAGCATATTAGCCTCCAACCGGAAGAGGTTAATGAAGAAAAGATAGATTTGAGGACAAATCCTCAAGTACCCCGGGAGGATGATGTGCAACGGGAGCACATCATGGAACTAGCACCGATGAGCATGCTCAATTTCAATAATTTATGTGCTCATTTTTCAAGAAGCTTACTTTCAGAAAAAATGCCCGAGTCAAATCGGGAAAAGTCAAGAATTTTGCTTGGTGGGTGGCCGAGCAGGTCCTGCCACGACGCGCCCAGCGCGCCACTGCCCGGGCACGACTCGCCCAGCGCGCCACTATCTTGCCACGACACGCCAGGCGCCCAGCCCAACGACCACGACCCGACGCCCAGCGTCCCGCCTCGGGGCAATGACAAGCCCAGCACCCAGGATCCGGTCCATGACATGCCCAACGCACAGGATCCGGGCCATGATGTGCAACGGGAGCACATCATGGAACTAGCCCCGATGAGCACGGTCGAATTCAATAATTTTTGTGCTCATTTGCTCATTTTTCAAGAAGCCTACCTTTGGAAACAATGCCCGAGTCAAATCGGGAAAAGTCAAGAATTTTGCTTGGTGCGCGGCAGAGAATGTCCTGCCACGACGTACACAGCGCGCCACTGTCCGGCCACGACAGCGTGCCACTGTCCGGCCACGACGCGCCCAGCGTGCCACTGTCCGGCCACGGCGCGCCCAGCGTGCCACAGACCGCTCACGACGCTCCCAGCGCGCCACCCTGCGCGCCCAAGTGTCCCTCCCGTGACACGCCTGGGCCTCCGGGCCATTGCACTGGTGTGCATCGTGCACCAGGATCGCACACACTAGATCGGACTTGTCGCTTTTCACGTAACCGGGAAGGTTGCGTGTATGGCGATCGGCAAATTGGCTCGGGCCAATTTAGGATGGGGTTTGCGGAAGTGTAATGTGATGAGAATAATGGTGTTTGGTGGCGGAAATAGTGTAATGGCTCGGTAGTTTATGGAGATGACTCGGTGGTGATAATGTGGACCGGAATCGGCTTGTGGAGGAGTTTGAAGGCTCGGGGATGAAGATGGTGAAAAGAGATGGATGAAGGCAATTCAATACTTGAGCGATCAAAGTATTGAACTCGGTAGACCTTGAATGTCTTCTCGGATATGACGCACCGATGAACACTCGAGGGTTGATAACACTCGGCCGGATATGACTCACCGAAGGGGAGTTATCGAGAGGGAGCTTCGATCCTTTCGGGAAGAAGGTGCTTTGCACAATTTTTACTAAAATTCTCTCTATCCAATAATGAAAACGATTACAATACTTAAAGAAATAAAGTTGAACTAATTTACTAAAAAGAAGGAAGCTTTCGGCCTTTGGATGGATCAAACGCTTCATGTTGACTTTGGAGAAGTCCATGTCCGTGATTCATGGTTGGAGGATCGGTTGGTTCGAAAGTGGACCGTGGTTGTCTTGAAGTTGACCGGTTTACCGAGAGGGTGCGTCGGCATGGGCGGAGCTCCGAACGAATGACGGATTGGCTCAAGCCAATCTGGATCCGGGGCTTCTAAAGTCTCTTCGGTGGTCAACAAAAGGTAGCACACGGTCTGGTTCTTTGATGGACCGGTGATGACTCGAAGTGGCACGTGGTGTGTCTAGGCGGGCCGAGCCGGCGGTCGGTCATGTGCGATCTTCAAGGGATCCGAGAGTTTGTTGAGGAAATCCGTTGATTGAAGATCCTCTGAAGATTTAATAGATGCCCCAAATATTTGGTGCATAAAATCCCTTGATAGTCGGAGGTGGTTCGGTGATCGACCGTACTTGTGCGTCCGATGGATGATCTACGGTCATCACGGAGATATGCTCGTGCCAAACTTGATCCTCTTCCTTATCTTCACCAAACAACCAAAATACTTAAAGATTAAGTAAGTTTGGCAGATAGAATTTGGCTAAGTCTTTGAATGGGTCGGTGGCGGGCCGAGCCTCGTGAGGGACTCGGTCATCTTAGGCTTCTCGTTGTGCGTTAAGCGTCTTCGATCTTTAGACTTCAATCTTTCCTTCACTAAGTCTTCTAAATGCGAAAACAAACTAAGGTGGCCGGGCTCGGCGTTGGGTTGGCCGAGGAGATGGACTCCGTGGAAGACCGCGCAATCCAAGGGGATCGGACCGTGCGTTCTCTCATGCCAAGCCACTTATTAGCGGGCCGAAGCCCCTAGTGGACTTCGGATAGTCCGACGACCGAAGCTTGAGTGGTCGTCGGGTCGGGTTCGTGAAGTGGTGCCCGTTGGGTGCGGGGCGCGTCTCGGTCAAGAGCCCCGGTTGCATCGTGGGTCGGGCTATCGGGTGTGCCGTGTCCGGGTGTGTCACGCGTCTCGGCTGTCGGGCTGCTGGATGCGCCGTGTCCGGGTATTGTCGGACACGGTCCGATGTTAGCGTCAAGGCCGGGAATGACCGAGCACCATGTAACAGAATGCTTGGGTCGTTCCCGATCATTCTCGAAAGGTGTTTCCGAGATTAAGATACCAACAAAACGAGCAACTAAGTTAGTAAAATTGGGTTGGCTCGTTGAGGCTTGATCCATGATGTGCTTGGGTTGCACATCATCCTCCCGGGGTACTTGAGGATTTGTCCCCAAATCTATCCCCTCATCCTCCAAATCGGTAGGATCATCCTTATCATCCAAGTATGGTGAGAGATCTCGGACGTTGACCGTGGTGGTAATGCCATATTCGCCCGGTAATTCGAGCTTGTACGCATTTGGATTGACGCGCTCGGTCACTCGGAAAGGTCCGTCGGCTCTTGGCAGCAACTTAGCGTGCTTATGCTTAAAATAACGAAGCTTAAGCCACACTAAATCTCCTTCTTTAAAAATTTTCTCTTATCGGCCTCGGTTGGCCGCTTGAGCATACTTGGCATTTTTCTTCTCGATCCGCTTCTTAATTGTCTCGTGCAATTGACGGATCTTCTCGGCCTTATCATGGCCATTGGTGTTGGTATGCTCCTTGCTCGGCAATGGAAGTAAATCCATAGGTGTAGAAGGATTAAAACCGTAAGCAACCTCGAAAGGAGTCATACCCGTAGTGTTGTGGCGGCACCGATTGTATGCAAACTCAATAAACGGCAATTGTAAATCCCAAGTCGAGATCCGTGTATCCACCACACTTCGGAGGAGTGAACCAAGTGATCGGTTAACCACCTCCGTTTGGCCATCGGTTTGTGGATGAAAAGCCGTGCTAAAAAGCAATTTAGTACCAAGTCGTGCCCATAATGTCTTCCAAAAAGTACTAAGGAACTTACCATCACGATCGGACACGATGGAATGGGGCATGCCATGAAGCCGGACAATTTCCTTGAAGAATAGATCGGTGATGACCGTGGCTTCGGCGGTCTTGGCACATGCAATAAAATGCGCCATCTTCAAAAATCGGTCGACCACAACCATAATACAATCCTTGCCTCGGCTTGTACGTGGGAGGCCGAGAACAAAATCCATGCTAATGTCGTGCCATGGATGATCGGGTACCGGTAAAGGCAAGTAAAGACCTTGGGGTAATGTTCGGGTCTTGGCCTTTTTGCATGTCGCGCACCGTTCCACAAAGTGGTGCACGTCCCGAAATAAATGTGGCCAATAAAAATGCTCCTTGAGCATCTCCCAAGTCTTCTTCTCTCCAAAGTGGCCCGCAAGGCCGCCCCCGTGAGCCTCGGTAATGAGGGACTCTCAGATGCTTCCTCTCGGGACACACATGCGTCCTCCTCGGAACAAATATCCGTCATTAACATGATAACCCGCCAATTCACCCTTGGCGGCCAATTCAAAACGAGGACCAAAATCTAGATCATCCTTATAGCAATTTCTCAACCAATCTAAACCGAAAAAGCGTACCCGTAATTCGGTGAAAAGGATGCTCCTCCGTGATAGTGCATCGGCCACCACATTAGTGTCACTCTTTTTGTACTTGATAATATATGGATACTTCTCGAGGAATTCAATCCATTTAGCATGTCTTCGGTTGAGTTTGCCTTGTCCCTTGATAAATTTGAGAGCTTCGTGGTCGGTGTGGATAATGAACTCTCGGGGCAGCAAGTAATGTTGCCATACCTCGATGGCTCGGATCAAAGCATAGAGCTCCTTGTCATAGGTCGAGTAATTAAGTGTCGCGCCCTTGAGTTTCTCGCTAAAATAGGCTATCGGGCGGCCCTCTTGCATTAAGACCGCTCCAATGCCTAAGCCGGAGGCGTCACACTCTATCTCGAAGACCTTGTTGAAGTCCAGAAGGGTTAGCACGGGGCTTCACATAACCTGGCCTTGATGTTGTCGAAAGCCGCTTGACAAGACCGGGTCCATGCAAACTCATGGCCCTTTTTGGTGAGCTCGGTCAAAGGGGCCACAATTGTGCTAAAGCCCTTGATAAACCTTCGGTAAAAATTAGCAAGCCCATGAAAACTCCGAATATCCGAAACACTCTTTGGGATGGGCCAATCTCGGATGGCCGTGACCTTCTCGGAGTCCACTTCCACGCCGCTTGCCGAGAGCACAAAGCCGAGGAAGTGTATACGGCTTTGGGCGAAGGAGCACTTCTTTCGATTGCCGTAGAGTTCCGTGCGCCGTAATGTAAAGAATAGCCGCTCTAAATGCATAATGTGGCTCGGCATATCCATGCTATAAACAAGTATATCATCGAAATAAACGATAATAAACTTACCAAGGAATTCTCGGAGCACATGGTTCATGAGGCGTATAAAAGTGCTCGGGGCGTTGGTAAGGCCGAATGGCATGACTAACCACTCGAATAGCCCGTACCGGGTCTTGAAGGCCGTCTTCCACTCGTC